>CM060840.1:95152500-95202500 GCA_030762175.1 Metallyticus violacea | reverse complement strand
GCACAGAATATTAACACTTGTATAAAATGAATATCAATTCTGTTCTATTCAGAAACCATGGGACTGAAATGGACAAAAGTCGACTATTACAATCGCTTGCCATTCGATTTTCTAATACTAACTGAGAGAGAGGAAAAAAAGGGGGGGGATAACATACAGTGTCTCTATTTTTCTTTATATTCTGTGGTTTGTAATTCCTAATAATGAGATCAATTTGCACATTTGATACAACACCAAAACGCTTTGAAGAACCCTCATTTTGCGTTATGATTGTCGATTGTCCATGCTTGAGTTGCTATCAGTAGCTCCCCACTGCCTCCAGCAAACGTGGTCAGTGATGCGTGTTCAGGAATTATATACTGGAGGTAAGTTGTCTACACTGACCACAAGACAAATGCACGTCGCGTGATTAAACGGATTTGATACCTTCCCCCCCCCCCCCATAGTTTCACTCTACAATCCCGCTGTGATTGGTCAAAATTAAAAATTTTGTTTCGTTTCATTGCCTAGAAAACACACAGTAGATTAAACGTATTGAATCCTAGTTTAAAATTTCAATTTCATAATTTCCGTTTTCCATTTTATTCATATTAACCGCATCTATAATGGAAAAATAATTAACTTTAATTTTTTATAATTACATAAATACTTTTATAAACATACTTAAAATTAATAATCAAATTATCCATAGACTTTAGAAGTAGAATTAATTAATTCGCATCTATAAATTCAATAAAGTAATTATAAAACGATTATCATTGCTTCAACAATCGCATACCATATCATCTATTAAAATCGGTATTTCAATTTTTACGTCACGCCGCCCTACAAAGTTATAATTATATACCATTTTTATATATAATTGGAATTCTTCCGGTCACATGATAATATTACTTTTTGTATTTATTTATTGTTTCTAGGATGTTTGAAAATTGTAGTTCTTCTCGGCAATCTGCCTAGGAGAGGGGTCTTCAAAATCAAACTCTGTCTTCCAGGGTGAAGGTTATATATCAGGCTTGTAATCCAATCATGTAAATCATATTTTATTCGTAATGTCTACACAAAGAGTGTATCATAATTTGAAATCACAACTTTCCATTGCAGATAGTATTATTGATTTCCTCCACGCAAGGACAAAGATAGTCAAAGGAGCACCACATATACGTAACGCGCGAGTGGAAGAAACGAATAATTGGGCTTGATAAATAGAGATAGAACAATTCATTCGCTAGCAAAATATCAGCACAAGCCTGGCGCTAGAGTTTGCTGCTGTTGTTTACATCGGAACACTAAGCAAACTTCAATGTCCACTACACTGTATGGTTGATGTCAAGGAAACTTCAGTCCATTTTTTTAAATAGAATTTAATGCCGTTTTTACAGGCGGGGTGGACACTGTTGACAATGAGATTAAATTATAAATTGGGAAAGGATTTGTTTGAATAAGGAAGCGTTAAGATCTAAATTTAGAATATCACCCCGGTTTTTTCAATTTATGAGGAACCTCACAGGAAGGAATCGAACCCCAGCCATCCCACTCGCTAGTCCATGCTTTAACGACCTCGGCCACTCGTGTCGATTTCACGTCCATAGTGATAAACGATAAGCTACTGCACTCTTTAAAGGCGATTATTACAAATTACCTTAGAAGGGTAAAAATAAAATTAAAAATAGAATATCAAAATAATTTATTAGCATTTGTATTGAAATGTCCTACATTACAGATAAACACTGGTAGTTCCGTTGCCCCATTGGGGTTGGCGACTCACCAAAGTTCCCTCAGGGCGGATCGTGGGTCCTGTTCCTTGGTTGAGAAGGCTGGTCTAGAGTCTTGATGTATCCGATCAAGTCTTCTATGCGTGTCGACAAGTATATTGCCGACTTGAATAATGCTTTCACTTGGCCGCTTTTTTTTTTCATCCATAGTGTTTTTTATTAAAAGAAAATAATATAATCTTTAACCTTTTACGTGTATTGACATGTGCTGTTTTAACAGCTACGTTTACTTCATCTATATCATACTGGTATACACATACGAGTCTCAGGTAAACTTTATACAAGTTTCAGATCTTGTCATATAAACAGCCGAGTCTAGATGCACTTATAGTTCTTTCCAAGAGTAAATAATGGTATATAGAAATACTATACTCTAACATTTGTTCTCGAATTGCTGCCAGATCAAAACTTTCCACCGTAACATTCGCTTTAATACATGCTTAGGTAGTTTACAGGAGAAATCATCCTTTTAATTTTTAGCAGTTTTTCTACATGAAGTATTTCTTCCAAAGCTGCAGCCCGAAAACACTTAATTGCACAGAAGGTTGCTTTTCTTTCCTTATGTTTCTCTGATGTACATTCTTTATTCGGCGTTTATTTCTTTTTGTGGCAGTGCTGAACTCATATTTCACATACATACACACATATGTTCGTGACCCTATTAAACACATCTATCTGAAATCCATTTACGTTGCGGGATACCGCAGATTTCGACATTTCCCATCCACTTCACTCGTATCTCATCTTGTTTCACGCTCGCTGACACGCTGCAGCAATGAGCAAAGAGAGACTGACTTTTTGTTCTTACAAAGGCCATCAAAGGATAAGATAAAACGAAGCGATACGCTGAATTTGAACTGCAACGCCCAGATATGCACTTTGAAATTCTTCGAGAAAATCGTAGTCGATCCTTGGGAAAGATGCCAAGTCAGTACAATTACAGTATCATAACTGTACACAAGTTTGTTAGTTCTAGTTCCCGCACATCATTTTTCAGTCTTTTCAACTTCGACAGGAATTTGCCTACTGCTGAGAGCTGGACAGAAGACTAGTAGGAAAAATGTGTTGATAACTTTCAACTATTCACTATTAATATTCTGCTTTTGTTAACGTGAATGGAGCGACTCTGCATCATCAGACAGATAAAGCCCTCATGCGTCGCTAGCCATCTCTCCAGCTCCCAGTTATACCTTTTCATTCTAGCTGCCAGCAAGCACAGTACGCCCCTTGCCCTTTGTTAGAGTCAATAAAGGAGGTTGCTACATTTCAGCAGGATGTTCTTCCTCTCCACATAAAGTACAAATTCTCTTCACTTTCACCTGAGATTCTGATCTGCCGCCCTGCTCCAAGCCTAAACCATGCAACCATGCCCCCTGTTTTTACGTACAGCTCCATCCCTCACCTAGATTTAAATCCCGTTTTTACTTCCAACGGGATCTTCTCATATTACGTGTCTACTGCCTGTCTATACCCTTCTTGACCTTAATCCACACGATTCTCAGGGTCCCTTGCCCGTTGCCCAACCCATTCTCACTTGGAAGCCTATATCTTATTTCCTTCCAATCTAAGCTGTTATTCGAAGCAGATTACTCTTATTAAAGATTGATCTCCCAGAATAATTTGCAGCCACTACTCTAATTTCAAATTATAATGTCCAATTGTGTTCCCCAAATTCCTTTTAAATTCCACAATTTAGCCCTATCCTTCCCTACTCCAAAATTCCTTTATAATAAACACGCTCCCACCGTTTGCTTCCAACCCCAAATTTCCGAGCAACGTGTCATTGTGGATCTGACCAGAATTCCATAAACGATCTCCAGTAAACGTACCGGCAGATCATTCACCTGCAGTCTCCATGGCCTTCATTCCCGCTTTGTATTTCACTGTGTCTATGTCCTTCGTCTACTGTCCGTTCATCGTAAAAGGTACACAAAGTGCTTAAGGTTAACTAGGGTATGTCCGCCGTAAGTCCAAATCTCTTCCCTGCTATAGACCGCTCCGTTCTTGAAAGTAATTATTTTTATTTTATATACGTTAACTGTGAGTAGTCATTCTTCGTAATAAGTCTGCAGTCTGTTAAGTCTCCGCTGCAATTCGTTAACCATCGTTGATAGTATCATTTCTTCTACATATAAAATCGCCGGTACCTGATCATCACCTAATATGGTGGCTCTACACACTCTTATGAAATGTAGACATCCAGCCGTTTGAGTGAGCAGTTAAAACAGATGATACGGTACAGTCTTCAAAGACTTGCATAAATTTTTCAGAATCCGTACTAGGTACATTTATATCTGATTCTCGATTACTGAGCTACAGGGTGTCCCATATAAAACCGGCACGCCTCACTGTCTTACTCATTCACGTCAAAGGCATGGGCTACTATATTACATTACTTCTACTTATGTAAATATCGCATTGTTACAGGACTTACCGATTTATAACAAGTGCTGCAAGTACCTTTCACCAACATTCAGGCATCGCTGTGTTCGTACGACAATGTTCTGATTAACACGTTGTAATTCTTCAGGAGCGATGTTATTTATCTCATTTGCACTATATCTCTTTCAGTTGGTCTGTCGTACAGGGTTATTAGTATACACTTTGCTTTTCAGAGCTTCTCATAAATGGAAAACACAGAATGTAATCGCGGAGGCCACAGGTTTTTGCTGACAAGCCGCTTCGCTGATATAGACCGTACCTTTTCATTTTCTGATAAATGTGAATAGAATGACTCAAAGATCTGTAGATATCTTATGCTGTTGATAGTCTCATTAAAGAAAATGGGGCCGATAATGCGCATTTCTGATATGGCACATTACACGCCTGTCTTCCCTGAGTGAAGAGGTTCTTGTTGCAAATATGTGGGTTATCCTGCGACCAATATCTGCAATGTTACAAGTTTACATAACCATAATGAAGAGCCTGGGGTCCAAGTAGCCATCAACGATCGAACATAAAGAGCCATTTGCATTCAGTAGCTCGCTAATCTTTTTCTGGTTCTTTCAATTCGTGCATTACGCTCACCACACGAAATGTTCGGAATTTGAATTCTTTTAGCACACGATGGCATGTTGTGCTGAATAGACCAATTTGCTATGTAAAACCTCTTATCGGTTTTAGGGCTTCTCGTTATGTTCTATGCGAATTCTGTCGAATACTTCGGGCGCTTATTTTTCTTCACATTCGCAATGGATCTTGTAGTCCTCTATTTCTAATACACATCTTGAATTGTGCTAGTTGTGGGGAGCTTGATACCACGACATATCTTTAGTTTCCTTAATGCAGCATGTCTTTAAGTAAACTCGACTATATTAATTTGATGTTCAACTAAAAACTGCACAATTTATTTCACAACAATTCCACGACATTGACGACAATTACTGTTAAATTCAACTGCCAAACTCTAACAATACATAAACGGAGGCAGTGTAGCCAAATTTTAAATATGAACGCAGTGAGGCGTAAATATTACCGCCAGAATAACAGTGATACCAACATATATTTATGAGGTAGTGAGACAGTGAGGTATACAGTTTTTATGCGGGACACTCGGTATAATAAGATGTAATATATTTTCATGGTGTTTACTGCTCCAGAGTAGCGCGTGTTTTCAGAGCGTTGACATAAACTCTTTCCAAAAAAACATTACAAGCTTCCAGAAACTGCCTATAATTTTCAAATATGGATGCTATGCGATTGTGTTTGGTTATGCCTACTCTCCTGTGACAAATGTTCTTACCGTTGGGAATAGCAAATTGTGACATAATTTTGTCGCATTGTCTCTTTTAGCGTGTATTAAACGCGTCATTATCTACAATGGTTGACCTGGTTTTGAATATTATTTTAGGCCAACTTTCCCCCTGCTTTTGGGGTAATTTTATCCAACATCTTTCTGCTATATGCTTTTTGTACAACCTTTGTAATTTAATGTACTGTGCTATCGACTTCCATGGATAACTTCACTTGTGAGAGGTGTTAACTGAGAAACTAAAAGACAAAAATGCATTCAATGTTAGATTTTCTACACCTTCCATTCTCAATCCTTCAATAATACGGGCTACTGAAGTTCTGGAAAAATTGTTATTAATCTACATTTTAGCACATGTTAAACTAATAAAAATCCTTAAATAATTATGCTAAGTTATTTTTTGTAACAAGAGAAATCGTTTCATAGCAGATTACGGAAAACTAATGGCATTAACTTTAACAACCCATTTGCAAAAAACCCTTTACCTGGAATCACATTTGCAAAAGCAAAACAGTAAAGCAATTACATTATAACATTTCTAACAAATACGAGTATCTAACATACCGCAATATTTCAGCAAGCTTCAAATGTGGCGTATATTTTAACTATTGAATAAATAAATGTAACCCTAAAAGTGCAAAACGCTACTCTGGTTTTCAATAAAGGAAGAATATCAGGTGTTGACAAGATGGTGTAATTATATAAATGAAAAATAATGTAGTAATATTAACAATGTAACTAAAATAACAATAACTAGAAAAGCAGGTAAGGGTAAAACACTTACAAAAACCACAGATTTTCAATCGCTATATTTCGAAAAAGGATTGCATGGCTTTTGATGATGCTTTTAAATTAACACTTATTGATGGGCTACCTACCAATAGCTCTGAAAGTTTACTCAGAGATAGAGAGATGGCAGGTATAATTTTATATAAAGCACGTATACCACCTGGTTTAAATCTTACATATTAATTTTTCCCTCCTTCTCACGCACTCTTGTTGTTTGTTTCATCTGTTTCCATGTGTAATGTTACCTTCAATATTCAATATTTATTTTTATCATCTTCACTTGTCTTCTTGCCTTAGAAGAACTCAAGCAGTTTGAAATATAGCGATTACTAATATGTGACTTTTTCTAATTTTTTTTATCCTTTTCTGATTTTCTAGTTATTATATATAATTATTTATTAACAGAATCACTTGTACTGGAATGTACTGTAATGACACTGTTCAAAATTATATAAAATTATTCTTTCGCGAGAAATAAGAAAAATTACAAGCATTACAAGCATTTATTTTATAAGACAAAATATTTTATATTTTGTTCCTCTCTTTGCAGTCAAAGAAGAGTATTCCTTCAAAGATTGTGGCCATGATCTTGGTCTTTAGAGGCGCTGCTTCGCCAGGTTTACGCCAATCTATCGATTCTGTTTTGGACAAACGAACATAGTAGAGGACCATAGTTTCATCTCCTGTAACAATGGTTTGCACAACATCTCTCTCCTTGCCACGGCAGAGCCCAAAAAATGCCTGACAACAGATGACTCGTTGCTGCTTGTGGAAAGAAATCTAGGCACCCATCTTGCACTAACCTTATTCATGTTTAAATGTTCATAAATATTTTTCCAAGGACTGTTGTTATATTCCTGTAACTTCGGCCGTCGGTCTTCCATAATTTCTCCTTCTACAAGAGCGATGTTTCCAGAAGTGAGCACTTCCAAGGGCCAATCTGTACGCTCTTCTTCTTCAAGCTAAACCCATTTTTTACCATTGAATATGAGGGGGATGCTTCCCCATATACACCGTCTAATCGCTGTTTAATTTAATTTGGAATAAGCCCTTCTTTTGCGAAGAACTTAATAACAAGTCCATACTCCATTGAACATGTCACAATCTTCTGCACATAACCTCTTTATGCAGCTATATCTGAACATCTGAACTTAGGGGAACGGAAGTTACAGCTGCAATTATTTACTTAAGTAAGTTATGACACCAGATCAGGATTTTGTGAAGGCGATAATCCTTACTGGTTAGGCCGGAAACTTATGGACTTACCCTCGTATTATTGGCAAACATGATTGAAGCATTGAAAACTGACTAAATATATATTAAATTCAGGACCTACAGTTTCAACATGTTTGGCAAATGATGAAAAAATCACGCTTGCCACCATTTACTGTTTATGCCATGGATTTCAAAATTGGAAAGTATGAAAGTGAATTTCTATTTAAATGGACAAACCTTAACTTAGTTTCCTTTCAAATGCATTAACAACACTAATGATACATGAAGTATGATGCCTTTTTCTTTGAAATTCGAGATTAAACTCATTCAATCAAGAAAACTAAAGAAAACTAAAGAAAGGGGTAAAACTAAAGAAAACTAAATCTATTATCTATGATATTTCGTCATTGATAACATTGGCCGGGAGATGATTTCACGAAATCCCTTATTTCATTCACCAGAAGCAGAACTGGTCGAATGTTTTCCCCTACTAAATTACCTTACATCTGCATTAAGAATTAAGAAGAAAAGTAAAACTCTTTATTAAAATGCAAATAAAATCACTTTCAAATATCAATTAAAATTTAATTTGAAGGGGCACAATTGAAGGGCATTGCGTTGGACAGCGCTGGTCTATCTCATTTGGTTCGAAAGCTACATTGCTTGGAAATGAATGGTGTCAAAATAAGGATTTTTTTAATCCATACAAATATATTTTCGAATATTAAACAAACTGCTTCTACGCTACAAATCACAATAAAAATTACTTCGTATCATTCAGAAATGTGGGAAATTTATTTTAATTAGATTTGAAAATGTCACTAAATTAATTTTTTTTGGGCTCAAACTCTTACGCACCTGAGAAAGCTTTCATCGCGTACTTCGTGTTCCCTTATTTCGTCGACTAGCATCCCTACCTCCGTCGTATCTCTCATGTTTTAGTAATCTGGGTTTTATGGAATACTGGCAAATGGCTTGAAATTGGAGTGAAACATTACTTCCTTCGATTGGAGATAGAAACTTTTATGTTTTGAGTGGCAAGTGGGAGATATTTTGAAATAATGATATTTAATCCTTTTTATGGGCTTCAAAAATAGCTTTTGGGTATTACAAAACCGAAATAAATAAATAAAAGTATACCGTTAAAAATTTGTTTTCCTAGCTTTCATAAATAACCTAGATGAAAGTCTTTACGCTTATTCAAAGAGATTTCTAAACATTGGAATATCTGGCAACAAAAGACGATCTTGCTAAAAGATTAAAGAAAGGAACAATACAGCAGGACGCACTCGGGCGAACAGCATGTGACCACGCGTACATATTCACGATGCCAAATACACGTTTTCTACGCCGTTCTGATTGGTGATGATGCTAATATTGATTGATGCCCTATTGATGTCATTGATAATTAATGTTTCCATTCACTGGGGGAATCTCTTGTGATTTGGACAACATTACACATCGGGGAGCTGTGAGCTGAAATCCAAAGTGACTAAAATGAACACAAACATAGGTGACTAAACCCATCAGGGGAACAAAAACACACACAATACACGTGGAATTTCCCGCTCAGTGTTGATCCTCTGCACACTAGGGAAGTCAGTAATTCATTTTTCAGAAACTGTTGCCCATTTGTCGATGTTGTAATCAAGTTCCACCCTGAACATGAAAATTGGTCAGTGTGATTCGTTATATGTAGCTTTGTACACCGGAATGCACATTTACGTAGCAAAGGGCAGGTCTCTACATCCGTGTTCGCACATTGCAGAGTTTATTCAAAGGAATTACTCCATAGATTTTAACGATTCTCGCATTTTATTCTCCTACAGGTAACGTTGAATTATTGATACTGGCATTTCAATATTCATATAGTCATCCTTTAATTTGCGTGTATGTTAACCGATTTAATGACACATTACCAATAGGTACTGGGAAAGAAGTAATCCCTATTGACACTTGTTGATAATTATTTTAAGAAGGTAACTAATTGTCATTCCCAAGGATTTAATGGTCATGTACGGTATCAGATCCACCTGAGCACTAGAAATCGTATTGCATGATGATGTCATCATCTTAATGCGAGAAGGCGCCCCACCAAATTTGCGGGATACTGGCTGGGTCAACGTGGTTCATATAAAAGGTCTGCACTCATGCCAAACAATTTCTTTTGATGAGGATGGATGAATGAATGAATGAATGAATGAATGAACGAACAGTGTTTAACGCCCGTTTTTACTACTGAGGCACCACAGGCGATAGGCACTAATGGTACATAAGATGAAATAATATATTGGGAAATGGTTTTTAAGGAAGGACTAGTTTCAGGCCTAAGTTTAGGGCACCTCCCCGGCATTTGTCATTAATGAGGACTAAGGAAAATCTGGAAAAAATCTCAGTTAGAGAGGACAGTCCTGGCGGGGTTCGAACCCCAAACCGTTCCGCTCACGAGTCTGCGCCTTAACGAACTGGGCCACCATGACGGTGGGAGAAGAAGAAAGTTTATCACACCTAACCGAAATTTTCTTTCAGCTGGAGTGGGGCACTCCGGCCAGCTAACCAGCGGAGTATGTGCTGAAATCAATTTTGAGACTATTTACAGACGCTTGCAGGAACCGGACAACCTAGTGCCTATATTAATTTTTAACCTTGGGAACTAGTACTATTAAATAAAACTTATTTAATTAAAATTGATAGTAATTAATAAAGCCGTTAGGAATTAGAAAATTCTTATTGCCAACTTTCAGTCTTAAGGATTTAAGCTTTAATTTAAACATTATGCCAGGTTGAGCTTTACATTTTTAAATTACTGTGCCGAAATATTTTTATATTATTTTAATGTGATTCTTATGCAGGCTTAGTTAAAAGTTCAGCAGCATCTAAATACCTTTTGAAGCGTGCAGTTCATTGACATTAAACTCCGTGTGTGGTTTTGCGATTTACTGGGAAACATGAACGTACGAGGGTAGGTTCATAAGTTTCCGGCCTAACCATTCTAGGTATGATAAAGACAAAAACTATTTTTCACTTTTCAATATAATAAATTTTATTGCAATATACTCCTCACATCTTTGAATTAACATTTCAATCCTCTTCCAAAAATAGTCAGAAGTCTCGTTTGCAAAATGGGCATAAACAGCATCCATCATTTCTTCGTCATACTTAAATTTCCTTCCTCGAAGGTCCTCCTTGAGTTCTGAAAAGAGGAAATAGTCATTGGTAGCTAGATCTGGGCTGTAGGATGGGTGGTTGATCTCCTTGAAGCCACATTTCTTCACTGTTCCTTTGCAACAAGAGCTGTGTGCACAGGCGCGTCGTCGTGAAGAAGGCGCACATCACAACTCAGGTTTCCTCGCCTTTTCTCTTTGATGAAAGCACGTAGTCTGTGTAGTAGGCCAACATAATACTTCCCATTTACTGTGGTGTTCCTCTCCTTGAAGTCAATGAACAGTATTCCTTCACTGTCCCAAAAGAGTTTGGCGCTGATCTTCTTGGTTGACTGAGTGGCCTTGTTCTGGTGATTCGCCAGGTTTACGCCACTCTATTGATTCTCTTTTCGACAAGAGATCACAGTAGAGGACCATAGTTTCATCTCCTGTCACAATGGTTTGCAAAATTTTTGTCTCGTTGCCACGGCAGAGCTCCAAAAATGTCTGACAACAGATGACTCGTTGCTGCTTTTGGACTGAGGAAAGAAGTCTAGGCACCCATCTTGCACAAACCTTATTCATGTTTAAATGTTTATAAATAGTTCGAAGGACTATTGCTGCTATTTCTGTAACTTTGAGCCGCCGGTCTTCCACAAGAGCGATGCTTTCAGGAGTGAGCACCTCCAAGGGCCGACGTGCACGCTCTTCGTCTTCAATGCTTTCTCGACCCATTCGAAAATGTTTGGCCCATTCTTTTACGGTAGAATATGAGGGGTATGCTTCCGCACATATACCGCTGTTTTACAATCGCTGTTTAATTTCATTTATAGCAAGTCCTTCTTTTGTGAAGAACTTAATAACAGCGCGAAACTCCATTTGAACATATCACAATCTTCTATATATAGCCTTTCTTTACACAACTATATCTGAACAAATGAACACAGCAGAGCGGAAGTTACAGCTTCAATTATTTACTTAACAGACAAGGTATGTCACTAGATAAGGATTTTGTGAAGCGATAATCCTTATCGGGCATGCCGAAAACTTATGGACCTACCCTCGTATATGTCGCCTTATTCAACACTTGATTTAATCCCAAATGGAGCTATACATGTGTCTCCATTTTACACAGAATATAAACAATAGCCAAAGAAGCAGAAAAATAAAAAGTACTTAGAGAGACCAAATTATATCTCGCTATATTTCGAACTTCTGGACTTCTTCTAAGGAAAGAAGACAATACTTATTATCCTAGAACTTTCGTTAGGATGAATACGCAATATTAATATTATTAATTAAAATTTATTATATAATATTTGCACTGTATATATTACGTTACAATTACAATGGAGACATGCAGTAAATTCTGCTTTAAACTAAATGTCATTCTATCTTTCTCGAATGACTCATTAGTTTCTATATGCAAAATCGCTGTTTCTCTTCCCTCTTCCTTTCATTCGTATGGTAACTGACTTACAGCGTCCTTTCTTTCATTGGTCTAGACTGGTGCGGAACCATCGAGTATGATGACGTCATGGCACTGCTATGGGATTACTGAGAGTGTGACTTGAATGTGAGAGAAGAAGCGTCGGGAGATGAACACGCTTTATGGCCAACCTTTCCAAATTGTTAGAATTATTTCTCCTTCTCCACCCTTCACTTTCTGAGCAAGGTTTTTCTGTAAGTAATGCATTAAGAATTTTAATTCTTTTAATGTTTAAAGGGTATCTTTCTTCTATTACATTGCACTTTTAAACATTAAATGTTATTAAGCACATTGTGCTATACCAGTAAATTTGTGATATTCGAGGCAAGCTCGTAATTTTACGAGTGTTCTATTCACTTTTTCGTTGAGGTGTGTCAGTAAATTATTGTGATGTAAAAATTGAATGAAAGCATGGAATGATATTAATATTTAATTGTGCAATGTCATTAAACTTTGGGATTGCTTATGCTTACAGTACATTTATTTTTTGTAAAAATATATATTCATTTCTGTAAATGAAACTACATTCGCGACTACGCTCAGGGTGCTTTTTCGAGTATGGTTCCTAAACCAGGCTCGATATGCAAGCATCAACAGGAGGTAGTAGTAGTTTTTGGTTTATTTATGGACATTCTTTAACACCTCAACGTCACATTCAATTCAGGACGTGAAACGGCCGAAAAATGTTGCTCAGAGACGTATATTTCAGGTCTGAGGTACTTTTATGTGCCGTAAATCTACGACTCGGGACGCAAAATAAGGATACTTCCCTTCCGAAGGAAGCAATACCGGGATTGAACCCGCGATCTTGGATCTACGAGAAAATAAGACTATCATTAGACCATAATGACCGACACCAATAGAAGGATTGGAATAAATGTTAAGTACTCTAAGAAAAAGGTATAGCTCCTTAAGCAATAGCAAACGTAATACTCCTATTATCCTGTGAACTGTGTAAAGCATTTTACATTAGTTAAAAATTTACAATTGTTTCATAATAAAGACAATCCCATACTAGTGACAACTAAGTTATCCTTGCCCTTTCCCTTTTGATTTCTTTTTGTACCGCCACGGGTGACCGAGGTCGTTAAGGCGCCGACTCGTGAGCGGAAGGTCTGTGTTTCGAATTCCGCCAGGACCGAGCTCCCTGACTGAGGTTTTTTTCCAGGTTTTCCTCAGTCCTCATAAATGACAAATGCCGGGGAGGTACCCTAAAATTAGGCCTGGTACATTTCCTCCCTTAAAAAAATCCGTTCCCAATTTATCATTTCATCTCATGTATCATCAGTGTTCACCGTCTGTGGTGCCTCTGTAGCAAAAACGGAAGTTAAACACCATTAATTCACTTCCCCTCAGCAGGTAGATTGATAACGAATATTTTAGCGCCATTTCATCTATCCGCGCGCACAACAGTAGACTTAAGGGGTAGGGATATAGAGCAAAATTTCGATCACTTCAACGCATTGTATGCTTGTTTTCACTTGATTTCTTCTAATTGATCGCCTAGAAACTGATAACCCTTACCGAAATGTCAATGTTTAATTTGTATTGTGTTCTTAAATGATCCCGTATTTCAAATATTTACAATTTCCAAAGATTACTTAAATTTTACCCATATTATTGTTACATGCTAATTTTCAGGATCGTTGGTGTAATATGAGTATACTTGGCAGTGTATTTTCTAGTCAGAAAATATTACTATACCTCTAAAGTTTTATTCCACTCACCATGTCCTAGGGATAATAAATGTATTAGAAAGTAAAAGCAAAAATGCTTTCAAAGTCAGCCATCACATAGTTGTCAAGTACAGTCCCTACCAAACGTTTAACGACACCTGCGTATATAAAGATAATGCTTTCTGTTCTTAAAATATTTTGTCCAGTAGCCTTGTGTTTCTTGGAAAAAAAAAATCAGCTTATTAAGAGGTACACACACACACAAAAAAAAAAAAAGAATTACGTACACTCAGTATTTTTGTTTTATAATTTCACTAATTTTACCAAAAATTGCAAAAATTGTCCTTTTTTAATCTTTGTGGGGATTTAGCCATGAAAATATATGGAGTACAATTGTTATTTTTTTCTCAGGGTGAACTCACATATATAAGGATAATTTATAAATATGATAATACTATAATATACTGGTTTATCAACAATTGACACAATGTTTATTACTTTGGAACAAATTGGAAAAAAGACTTCAATTGACGCAATATGACCTTCGTTTAAATCACATGCTGAAAGAGCCTGCGAAGTCGCAGCAATGCTTGTTTATAGTGCATTAACATGCAATTTAAACGAAGGTCAAATAGTGCGAATTCAAGCTCATTTTTCCAATTTGTTGTAAAGTAATAAATATTGTGTCGATTTTTGATAAATCTGTATATTATATTAATATTATATGTATAAACGTTTCTTATATATGTGCGTTTATCCTACGAAAACATTTGTACCCATATATTTTAATGGCTAAATTCCGTACAAGGATTAAAAAAAGACACTTTTTGCAGTTTTTCAATGAAGAAACTGTCATAACTTATGACAAAAATAATGCCTTTACATATGCCTTTTTTAAATGCACTCTTTATAAACTGATTTATTTGACGAAACACAAGGCTACTGGATAAAATAGTTTAAGGACGGAATGTATTTTGTTGATATATGCAGATATCCTTAAATTTTTGGTAGGGACTGTAACGTGACATTTGCCTGTTAATAGAGAATGAAATTCCGCTGAAAATTAATCTTACCTGACTTGTCCCAATCAGAAATCGAGTTAGGTTCAAGCACACAGCATCTGAGTCATGGTAGTTCACCAAGCTTTGAGATACTCTTTGCTGGTTGATGATCCCATTAAATTATATTCCCACGAATCGCCAGTGGCTAATCCTGCAGCAGATTAGCCATTGGTTCATTTACGTTTTGCATATATTGTGGCATTGATATTCCCTCGTTGAAATATCTCGCAATTAATACATTAATACCATCCATGCAAATATGTACTGTGAAGCAACTCTGTGTGCACATCACCTTTTGATATATGCGAGTTACTCAGCATAATGGTTCTCGTTAAAACAAGCTGCTCAAATACAAGTTCATATCTCGAAAATATTTGCTTCAGAAAAACATTACTTTATTCTGATTAGCCTAACTCTGAAGATGTTAACAATTTCATTTGTGATATTTGTTTCTCTCATTGTTGTCGTGCCTTACATACGAGGGTAGGTGCATAAGTTCCGGCCTCACCGATAACAATTATCACCTTCACAAACCTTATCTGGTGTCTTACCTTTCCTGTTAAGTAACAGGAAAGGTAAGTTACAGTTAAGCAGCTGTAACTTCCGTTCCGCTGTGTTCAGATATAGTTACATAAAGAAGGCTATGTGTAGAAGTATGTGTCACGTTCAAAATAGAGTATCGAGCTGTTATAAAGTTATTCACAAAAGAAGAACTTACTTCATATGAAATTAAATAGCGATTGCACGCGGTGTATGGGGAAGCATTTCCCTCATATTTTACCGTAAAAGAATGGGCCAAACTGTTTCGAATGGTGAAGAAAGCTCTGAAGATGAAGAGAGTGCAGGTTGGAGGTGCTCACTCCTGAAAACATCGCTCTTGTGGAAGGAGAAATTATGCAAGACCGACGGCCGTAGCTACAGTAATATAACAAGGTTGGACCTTTCTAAAAGAACACTTCTTCGAATTATTGATGAACATTTAAACATGAATAAGTTTAGTGCAAGATGGGTGTCTAGACTTCTTTCCCCAATCCAAAATCAGCAATGAATCATCTGTTATTAGCCATTTTTGGAGCTCTGTGTAGCAACGAGACAGAAGTTCTGCAAACCATTATTACAGCATATGAAACTATGGTTCTCTACTATGATCCCTTGTCCAAAATAGAATCAATGGATTCGCGTAAACATGGCGAAGCACCGCCTCTAAAGGCCAGGGTCACTCAGTCAACCTAGAGGATCATGGCCAAAATCTTTTGGGACTGCTAAGGAATACTCTTCATTGACTTCCAGGAGAGTAACACGTCAGTACTACTATGTTAGCCTACTGCACAGACAACGTGCTTCCATCAAAGAGAAAAGGCGAGGAAAGTTAAATGGTGGTGTGGGTCTTCTTCACGACAACGCGCCTGTGCACACGCTCTTGTTGCAAAGGAAAATGTGAAGAAATGTGGCTTCGAGGAGATCGACCATCCACCCTACAGCCCAAATCTAGGTTCCAGCGACTATTTCCTCTTCTCAAAACTCAAGAAGGACCTTTGAGAATCCTATCCCAAAATTCGTAGTTTAATACTTTTAACACTGACCTCGGCTAAAACCTTAAGTGAAAATTGAAATAAAAGTGGAACATAGTTCTTACACTTTGAAAAGCGATCGTGTTTAACCTGTTTTTATTCCAAAATGCATATAGGAGAATGTTAGTCCCATCATAAGGCATAAGTATTTTTGTTTTGTGTTAGCATTTGTGATCATAGTGGTTCCTTATGAGAGAAAGACTCAATATGTCGTTTTGATGGACAGATGCTTTCCTAATCTGGGATACAAACTCCATTACCTTGTAGCTGGTGAGAGAGAATATTGCCGTCATATGAGCTATAAATACAGGAAGTGATTTATCCTCTCCAATTAGAGAGATGACAGGCGAGATACTTCGGCCCAGCTGCTTAATATCACAGCTTTAGATACAACACAAAGAAGGGTTCCTCAGTTTCAGAGCCACTTCTAAACTTCTACGAGGACAAAATACTTTAAGGTTAAGAGCTTGGTTATCCAAGCTAAGCCAAGGTACCATACGGAGATTTCGATTGCCTTGGGGTAGAAAATGGTGTTGCTAATAATTCTTTTAGGCAACCTGTTGTATTATCCTGCACAATCTACTTTGATTTTCCAATTTTTTTCTATTTATAAAGGTTTCTTATACTACGTCATAACTTTAAACCGACAAATCAAAGAACACAGACTGCTTACACGTTCAGAATCTTCCAGAAAGAACACTCAAATTTGGTCCCTACGGGATCAGAGAATACAGAAATAACGCATTTAATACCAAAATTAATATGACCACGACAGAAAACATTCATGTTCTTCATGCATTTTGTTAATAGTGTTTTTTTTATTTATTTATTTACGGACGCTCTTTAACATCTCAGGTCATCAGTGTCCCATTCAACTCAGGGCGTGAAACGGCCGACAAATTTTGCTCAGAGGCCTCTCTTTCAAGCTTGAGGTTCTTTTTCATGCCGTAAATGTACGACACGGGACCCACGGCTTTACTTCCCTTCCGAAGGAAGGAAGGACTTACGATTTTTACGCCCGAAAAAATCCATCGGTCCTGGCCGGGTTCGAACCCGCGATCTTGGGTTTAGGAGGCAAGTATGGTAACCACTATACCACCAGGACCGAAAGAATAGTGTTTAACGCCCGTTTTTACTACTGAGGCACCACAGGCGATGGACACTGATGATACATGAGATAAAATGATAAAATGGGAAAACATTTTTTTAAGGAAGGAAATGTTGCAGGCCTAAGTTTAGGGTACCTCCCCGGCATTTGCCAAATATGAGGACTGAGGAAAACCTGGAAAAAACCTCAGTCAGGAATGACGGTCCTAGCGGGATTCGAACCCCAGACCTCCCGTTCACGAGTCCGCGCTTGAACGACCTCGGCCACGCATGGCGGCATGTGCTTAATGCAATACAGAACACACGTTCTAAGGCTAAACACACTAAATTTAAGGAAGAAGAAATCACAAGAACATCTTAAGAATATACTTGTTCTTAAAGAGAATAGGTGGGGCTTCATACATTGCTAAGTGGAAGAGAAGACCAGTGTGGCTAATGACAAATCTTAATAGGGTAAAGTTCAAAGATGAGTTGGTCGTTAAGGTAAGAGAGATTAAAGACATTCTTAAATTTGTAAAACTAATCTTTTGAACTAGGGATATCCTGACTAAAGATCCAAAAATTCTCTAAGGGTAAAGATACGGGATCAGGGGCTGAACGCATTAGCGAGAGGCATATTTTACATAATAGTTCGTGTTCTACTTTTCAAAACCTATAACGGAGGCAATAATTCATACCTATATTAGATGAAAGAAGGGTGATTTAAAAATAAACACTGATTCAATGCAGTAGAAATACCATTGGCGGCTGAACGGATCGGGTTTTGAGTCGCAGAACACGAGTCTTTGTGCTACTGGGATCGGCGAGGAAAAGACTGAGGAAATAAAAATACTATTTCAAAACTATGATAGTAGCTTACATTTTATTTCAAATGCATACTCCATATGACACTGTCGCGGTCGTGGAAGTTACGTGCTTTATTCACTCGGCTCGAGAGCGTCTGTACAGCGACACAGCCTGGCCTCGGAAGCTTTTTCTACCTACGTGCTCAGTGGAAGCTTCCTTCTGGTTTGTTTGGGTGCAAGATAACCTGTTTGACTAGACAAACTTCTAACTTCTAAATTCGTTTCGGCGTCGGAATTTTCCTCACTTCCGTTCAACAGAAATAAATGTTTAATTTAAACGAGCATATTATATGTATAATATAAATGAAAAATAAAAATAAAGTAACACTATTAACAATGTAACAAATTAACAGTAATAATAAAAGTAGATAAGGATAAAACACTTAGATAAAGTCACACTTGAAATTGCTATATTTCGAACTACTGCAGTTGTTCTATGGCAAGAAGCTAGGCAAGTGAAGGTGACAAAAGTAAATTTTGAGTATCGAAGGTAACGTTATGGGTGAAAACAGACGAAACTATAAATGAGAGTATGGGGGAAAAAACCAGGTGGTATACGCGCTCTATGTAAAAATATAGCTGCCATTTCTCTATCTCTGAGTAAACTTTCAGAGCATTGTGTAGATAACGCATCAATAAGAGTTAGACTAAAAGCATCATCAAAATCCTTATAGTGAGATAAGGCATGTTGGGCAACCGGCAAGGGAGACTTGGTTTTAACAGAACGTCTATGATTGTTCATACGTAGCGAAACAACAGTAGAAGTTAAACCATTATAAAATGCTTTACAAAGCTTACAAGATAACATATATACGACGTTCTTGGAAGAACAGGTAGCAAATGAAGAAATGTTAAATTCTCTGGATAAAGGGCTGTGGAATGAATTGCACGGCATAACAAGTGCACAGGTTTTTCATTTAGGATGTTGGCAAGATAAATTCGTAGGGGATAGGTTACGGCGAAATAAACTTTTAAGGTTAGCGGGTGTTCTGAAAGTAAGGCGGGATACAAATTTAGAAAAAAATCATTTAAAGATGGATGCATTAACAAAGTATCGTGATATTCTTTCAAAATAGGTCTGATGCTTTCAATTGCAGGCACATAATTAGTAACAAGGTTAACGAAGTCCTTTTAGAAGTTTTAGGTTTGCATTGGAAAGTTTTGTGCGCTGGCATTATACGGGATTTTAAAAGAGAGGAAGGATAATTTTGGTCTTGGAACTTTTGATCTAGGTTTTTAATATACTTGTCAAGAGATGAAAAGTTACAAAGACGATGACCACGGATTGAAAGAGAAAAAGGAATAGATCTTTTGATATGCAAGGGATGACAGCTATCAAAATGAAGATACTGTTGTAAATTGGTAGACTTAATGTGCAAAGACGTAAGAAAAGAGCCATTGCATAAAGAAATTACAATATCTAGGAAAGTAGCAGCATTGGGAGAGACAGAAGAAGTGAACTTAACTGAAAACTTGGAGTTAAGATTAGTAAGGAACTGATCGAGAGATTCTGAGCCATGAGTCCAAAGCACGAATATATCATCAATATATCTCAGCCGTAATAACGGTGCCAAAGGTTCTGACTTAAGAAATTCCTCCTCTAAGCGAGCCATAAAAAGAATGGCATAAGAAGGTGCCATTCTGGTGCCCATCGCAGTACCTTCAATTTGCAGACAATGTTTATTATCAAAACTAAACGCATTGTGAGTGAGGACCAGACAAGCAAGATGATAAATGAAATCTGTGGATGGGGTATGTGGAGGTGCTCGAGAGTCCAAGAAATGTTTAACGGCAGCTAATCCTTCATAATGGGGAATGTTTGTATAGAGTGACGTCACATCGATAGTGGCCAGAAGTATATTAGAATGTGCCAAAGGGTCAACTTTCTTTAGTAAACTCAAAAAATGGAAGGAATCTTTGATATAGGATGACCTAGACGTAACAAATGGCTGTAACCAACAATCTACTAGAGCGGAATACGTTCTATGGGGGAATCGTAGCTGGCTACTATTGGGCGGCCTATCATGAAGGATTAGCTGCTCTTAGACTCCTACTAAATATAATTTAAGCAACTTAAGAAATTTATTTTGAACACTTGGCTTTAATATTTTAACAGAACTATTGTGGATAAAATAAGCAAATGCATGATGTCATTTGATTTTGAAATGGAAAAAAAAACAAAAAAAAAAAAACAAAAAAAAAAAAACAAAACAGAAACTTTAGTTGAAGACTAAATGAACATTATTAGTCAACAAAAAAAGCTTATATTATTTTAAATATCAAAATAATAAAAAAAGTTAAGCTTCATAGAAAAATGTAGCATTGAAATCAAAACCTCAGAGTAAAGTGGGTAGCCTTGCACCGAGAAACAGGAATAGCTTGAACAATACACTGCCCAGCCTCTTGTATGTGTAGATTATCATTTGTCTATGCTGTCGTCTTTGTCTGCTTCACGGAGAACAATGTACGTCTGACTGCACTATCATGAAACGCCGCTTTTATGTTTACATAATCTGCATTTCCATTCGTTTGAAAGCACTGGTCGGTCGAGACCTTAGTTAACCAACACTTCGCCACAACAACAGGGGCAATCATAAAGGTGTTATATCAGGAAAACTGTGTTAATTAATTTATTACTTTATTCACTAATTCCGTTTTTTCTAGGTCTTTGCACTCATATTTTTTTCAGATACCGGTGCATTTTTAATAGTGCCGTTTTCTGCGTGTTAAATGCCTTTTGACATTTATTTATGCTGAGAAAAATTCTTGCAATTTTTAAAAACCAAAATTTTGGTTTTGGTTTACATTACAGAAAATAAAATGTCTTTACTTTTAAATGATTAGCAGATGAATGAAACTGAAACCAGCAACTATGCCATATCTTTTATATTAAAAAACAAAGAACACATTAACTAAAAGTGGTCTGTTTCCCTCTAAAGAAAACTATTACAAATAAAAATTCAACGTATTAAACTATAAATTTCCTTATGATTTTACCTATTATTAAAATAGAATAGGTATGTAATGATATAACATTCTCGTTCTAAGCTGCAGCTAATGGTGCGTTATATACCTAGAACATTTGTAATGTTAATGTTAATTCTTAGTATCACCGAACAAAAAACTTTATGCCCTTAAAATTGGAAAAATAATTCTTAGAATTATAAAGTGATTTGTTTAAATAAATGCACTCAAATGTCTTCAAGGAATGCATTCTTTCATCAATTAAATTCATTGGAAATATCCAGGTTTTACACGTGGGTTGAATGTTAGCTTTTCTCCGTCACCTTCTGATGTGTTACGGTCAATGGCGGCAGCGGCAGCCTCCTCCAAATGGCTCTTAAGGAAAAAATGGTACCACCTTGTGAAGAAGCTGAAATCGATCCAATGATAGTATTAGTAAATATTTAATCCTTGCTACTTTCATAGGACATCGTTATCTCAATAACATTTTCTGGAGAATTCAGACTAAGCAATGTTGATGCTATAATTTAAAAAAGCTTACTCGACTGTTTTACTGTACTATTGCGTATTTTTTGCGATTTAAATATGGGCGGAAATCTGCTAAATAACACTATCGGTAATCCTTATTTTATAACAGTCTATGGATGTTTAAGGTTCTCGACTACTCCGCTCCAACATTGAGGAGTATTTCTGCATAAATTAATTCTACGTAACTGCATATGCACTGAAGATATAGAGGGCTTCAGGGCCCTCATAGGGTTATCATATTTCGAAATGCTGAAATGAGTACACCTATCTCGTTAATGATTGACACATTACTCAGCGATTTAAAGATGCCAGTACTCACTATATTTTATTACACCATTATTTCATAATGTCAGAGTTTAGTAACTAATCGCAAGAAATTTTGTGCTTTGTAAATTAAACCAAAGCACTTTGGAAACAAACTTAAAACTGCATTCATAACTCTAAACCCTCATAATTCCATGTACCCTTTTTTAAGCCACGCATATTTTCCAGATGATCTAATTCTTTTAAAGAATAGCAAAGAAAACCTGAACAATCTTCCTATTTATAAATGCTGTTTTTCACTTCTACAGTTCCCAATATAGTATAATCATTTTTGTGACAGTACTTGTTTTTGTAAGCAACTGCAAATTTATCCATTAAAACACTAATCAAAACATTTAGAACCTTCTATGTGCACACTTCTTTGAATTAACGTTTCAAACCTCCCTCTCCAAATAGTCCGAAATCTTGTCTGCAAAATGGGCATAAACAGCATCCATCACTTCTTCGTCACATATAAATTTCCTTTCTCGAAGGTCCTCCTTGAGTTTTGAGAAGAGGAAATAGTCACTGGGACTATTGGGTGGATGGTCGATCTCCTTGAAGCCACATTTCTTCCCAGTTTCCTTTGCAACAAGAGCTGTGTGCTCAGGCGCTTTGTCGTGAAGAAGGCGCACACCACCTCTCAGCTTTCCTCGCCTTTTCTCTTTGATGGATGCACGTAGTCTGTGTGCAGTAGGCCGGCATAGTACTCCCCATTTACTGTGATGTTCCTCTCCTTTAAGTCAATGAACATTATTTTTTCACAGTCTCAAAAGATTGTCATCATGATCTTCTTGGTTGACTGAGTGATATTGGCCTTTAGAGGCGGTGCTTCGCCAGGTTTACGCCTGCCACTCCATTAATTCTCTTTTGGACAAGAAATCATAGTAGAGTACCACAGTTTCATCTCCTGCAACAATGGTTTGCAGTACTTCTCTCTCATTACCACGACAGAGCTTCAAAAATGCCTGACAGTAGATGACTCGTTGCTGCTTTTGGACTGAGGAAAGAAGTCTAGGCACACTAACCTTATCCATATCTAAATGTTGGTCAATAATTCGAAGTACTGCTGTTTTAGAAAAGCCCAACCTTGCTGCTATTTCTGTAACTTTGAGCCGCCTGTCTTCCATAATTCTCCTTCCACAAGAGCCATGATTTCAGGAGTAAGCACCTCCAAGAGCCGACCTGCACACTCTTCGTCTTCAATGCTTTCTGGACCCATTCGAAAACATTTGGTCCATTCTTTTACGGTAGAATATAAGGGGATGCTTCCTCATATATACCGTACAATCGCTGTTCAATTTCATTTGGAATAAGTCCTTGATTTGTGAAGAACTTAATAACAGCTCGATTCTCCATTTTGAACATATCACATAGCTTTCTTTATATAACTATATCTGAACAACTGAACACAGTTACAGCTGCAATTATTTACTTAATAGATAAGGTATGACACAAGATAAAGAGTCGGTCCTGGTGGTGTAGTAGTAACCATACTTGCCTTCTAAACCCAAGATCGCGGGTTCAAACCCGGCCAGGATCGATGGATTTTTTCTGGCGAAAAATTGTAAATATGGCTTCTTTCGGAAGGGAAGTAAAGCCGAGGGTCCCGTGTCGTACATTTACTGCACGATAAAGAACCTCAAGCCCGAAAGAGAGCCTCTGTGCAAAATTTGACGGTCGTTTCACGCCCTGATAGAATGGGACGCTGATAACCTGAGATGTTAAAGAGCGTCCTTAAATAAAACAAATCATACATAACCAGATAAGAATTTTGTGAAGACGATAATCCTTATCGGCGAGGCCGGAAACTTATGAACCTACCCTCGTACTTTGAGCAACCTGTATATAAAGTTTTGTTATATATTTTTGGGCTTCCAAAGATTGTACATCATGTGTGAAAAACAGTAGGTATTAAATTATTAGTGCCTAAGTGTAGTAATTGCGGCCCGTGTGATACAGGCTGAAGTCACGTCTGCATATATAGTGCAATTTGTATTTTTAAATGAATAGCCTTGAATCTCATTTCGATTAATATAGTATATAATATAACCGTTTTCCTTGCCAAATCTTGGGGGGTCCGGAACATCATTGTTCGGCGTTTTCCTTTCATTACTTTAATTAAGTGAATATAGGAGAAGCGGAACACTCATGGAAACCTCGTGTAAACTGCTCACACCTTATCAATGTATTTGGATGATCCTAAGTTAGATGGTTTGTTATGTTATTGCACTATCGTTATATACTTCAAACTCATATTCAACAATAACCGCTCTGGCTAATCTCTAAAACACAAACTCGATGCTATTCGAAAACTGTTGCACATGCTAGGAGATGTAGGCACTATGGGTTAAGAAAATATTTTCCCCGTAATACGATTACGGTTATATTTTGCTCCAAAATTATGTTATATGTATAAAATAAATCTTCTGTGCAGGAGGATATTAATTTTTATGTTTTATATCAGTGCACCTAAATAGCGAACAACACATGTGGAGTTACAAATATCTATTTCCTAGTGAAATAAATCAATTCCCAAACACATTATAAGAGGAATTCTGAGTGTGTATAGGCACGTAATTAATAAAAAATTATATAAAGTATAAATTATTTTAAATTACCAAAAGGTAAGCAACTGGTGACAAATAATTTTAGCAAATATTTTTAGAATTAATAAAAAGATTGTAACTATCCTACATGGAGACAACAAGACGATATTGAGAGAGAGAAAAAAAAAAGAAGAAAACAGCTTAGTTTACAAGTACAGTAATATTCATTATATGACTTTTTCACTTCATTAAATAACCTTCTGAGGTAAATATCCAATTAAAATAGCAATGGATATTAATCACTTAGGCATTTATCTGAGAATCAATCCAAAATAAGGAGGAGATAAAATGATTTTCAACATATCTATGATACAATCAACAGAGTCTTAGGTAATAGAGTAGGGAAAAATACCGTGATTAAAATTTATAAGAAGAAAATGTTAATATTTTAGAAGACTCCGTACGTAACCATGCCCATTAAACGAATGAAGAAATAACTGCATTGCAAGCAATAACACATATACCTGAGGGACGTAGATCTCGAGGAAATCTCTTTGAAAAGTGAACTAGCTACCTATAAGGTATATTACGTTTAAGTCTAAATCTTGGGAAAAGTTATGGTAAAATTAGACTGACCATAAAGATACTTAAAATACCAAACCTTTACCGTTTAAAATATATTCTTACAATCCTATTGCTGTCATTGAAGTAATTGTCTGACATTCCAGAAAACTACTAATTTCCAGGCATGGAGCCCTTATGACATTATTAGTTAAATCAAGAAAATTATGTTATAGATTTTCATTGCTGAAAAGGAGATGAAAGTTTTGATTTAATGTTTAAAAGAAAGAAAGAAAGAAATAAGAAAATACACCTTAATCAATGTTGTTGAAGGGTTCCTTGTGGTAATAATAGTAGATCACAGACGAAATAAAATCAATGAACCGTTTCACACATTTAGAGATTTATTTTCAATGCATTATCTTTGAATATTATATGTCTAGGTAAGATTAAGCTAAGTGCACAAAATTGCACATTATAATAATAAACATAGCTGCCATAACATAAAAAATTGCTTTGGATTTTCTGTATTTTCTTTTTATCGCAAATTATGGTAGCATAGATTGCTTTTGCATATGTATTGGTGATTTAAGATAATTGCATTAATACATAATAACTTATAAATAATAAACTGATGTACTTTAAAACAGAAATATAAAACTATTAAATTCTTTATAAAGATATTCACTCATAGTTTAGACAGTCTAAGCAGGTTACAAACTTTGGTTGACACTACACCCACTTTAAAGATTTCTCGCTGTAGCGTACTCCTATGATTTAACCCAAAGTTAAAAATGAAAATTTGAATTCTATATTTTTTTTAATTGACTGTCATTGTTTTACAAAATTTTAAGATATAAAAAAATAAATACCCATTTTTCAACATTTATATTTTTATTTTACTGCATACTTACACAGTATTTATTAATATTATAAAGACAGTAGTAGAGCATTAAGCTTATTATTAAACTAGTATAGTATTTTTAAAGTATTAAATTTAAAATATTAATATTAATAATGATTAGGGATTTGTATTGGCATAATACAACTTGTCAATTTAATTTCTGAATGAAAGGGACAGTGCTGTATTTAATTTACAAGCTGTGATATATCCGGTTTAATAGGAGGAATTTTACTTTTAAGTTCTAATCCTACGTTTTCGAAAGTATTTCTAACGTTGTATGCTAGTTTAAGATAAATAATTGCAGAGAAAGGCCTTTTACGCAAATAAAAGGCGTCATTGCTTCCATGGTCTTTTTCATATGCGACTCTGTGGCAGGTAGAAGAGTGGCAGCGTATCGAAAGATGCATTGCAAGGTAATCAAAGCGTATAAATTGTTCTCTGGGATTCATTTCAAGTAGGAAAATTTAGAGGTCACGACCGGGACTGAAACGATGGATCTTCAAGTTGCTTATACCTGAACTACCGACCGTAGCAGCAAATCTCCCATGTTAAATCTAAATGGACTAGACACCTCAAATTTAATCTCATTGTTATGTTATTCATACTTGTGATCCAGGTTTGGAAATTTTTATCTGACTCTGATTCCTAACCTTAACGTAATGTGTGAGAAAAAGAATATTTCATGTGTGTTCTGTCTAGTGAGTTTTCTACATACCTACTTGAACATTACCCTAGAACTAATGGGCGTCGTCAACTTGATTTGCCTAAATAAATACACAATGTAAATTTGTAAATGTTGTTTTCTCGTGTTCAATTGATTGATTGATTTTATTTATGGACGCTCTTTAACATGTCAGGTCATCAGCGTCCCATTCAAATCAGGGCGTGAAACGGCCGACAAATTTTGCTCAGAGGCCTCTCTGTCAGGCTTGAGGTTCTTTTTCGTGCCGTAAATGTACGACACGGGACCCACGGATTTACTTCCCTTCCGAGGAAGCTATACTTAGGATTTTTACGCCCGAAAAAAATCCATCGGTCCTGGCCGGGTTCGAACCCGTGATCTTGGGTATAGGAAGCAAGTATGGTAACCACCAGGACCGACTCTCGTGTTCAGTATTTATATCTATACATTCAAGAATAAATGCTGTAAAAACTTAGTGGATTCTCTGGGAGATTCTCTGTATCCCGGTGACTACAGTTTGACAACAATTGCTTTATAAATAATGACATAATGTTCAATATATAGTCGTACTTGTTCATGTATTCTACTTTTAAATGAGCTTTAATTGTTTCTTAGAAGAAGAAGAACAAGAAGACAAGATATGTATAATATTTTTCATTTTCATGCCTCATTTAAAATTAGACTTCCTGGAGTAAACATGAAGAGATACGAGAGCACGGACTGTGAGTTAGAGTGCTATCTGTCACGCAGGTTGGCATCTCATTGTTTTCCAAAGAATATTTACTCCAGGCTCAGAGTTTTATGGTATTCTTCCGTAATCCCTTACAACACACCTAAGTAGTGTAAGCAGAGGGTAAACTGCTCTTTCGGGAACAAGCCGCTTTAGAAGTAAATAGAATACACGACTTAATAGGCCCCTAGGGAGATACTTGTCATCCGGGCCCTTGCTCTAGGTTGAAACACCCTCTTGCCTTAAGATAGGATGTGCAGTTTCTTTTGATGTTCCTTACATTTATAAATATCACTTACTGTTTGGGGGCCGTGAATTTTAATGAAGGTCCTTAGATGTGCCTTCTTTAACCAAAAGCCAAACACTGAGAAATAGTAATGAAACTTGTAAATAAAAACACTACACTTTTATCAAATTAACTAATTCATAGCTTATTATTATTATTATTATTATTATTATTTAATTAATTAATTAAACTGTAGGACCCCAATACTTCAAATAAAAAGCAATACGATAGAAAGCCCATTAAGGTTTAAAAACACCTCAGTAAAAAGTTTGTCAAGGCACTTGGAAATAAGACCCTATAGAGTTTAATAACACTTTATTTTATTTATGCTGTTGTAATAGATTTACTATTATAATAAATTTTATTTGGTTGCGGTGACTGGAAAATAGATTTAACTTTTCTTTTGTGTTGTAAATAGAGTTTAACGTCCATTTTTACTACTGAGGCACCACAGGCGGTGAACACTGATGATTCATGAAGCGAAACGATAAATTGGGAAAGGATTCTTTTTAAAGAAGGAAACGTTCCAGGCCTAAGTTTAGGGTACCTACCCGGCATTTGCCATTTATGAGGACCGAGGAAAACCTGGAAAAAACCTCACTCAGGGAGGACGGTCCTGACGGGATTCGAACCCCAGATCTCCCGCTCACGAGTCCGCGCCTTAACGACCTCGGCCACTCGTGGCGGTTTATTTTGTGTTAATAATAGTAATTATATAACTGGTTCATTATTTTAATGATTATAAGATTAAATTACCTTAGTGATAACAGTATAATTAAATATATCAACCCCTGAAAAGTGAGTAAAAGGTGCACCATAAATATTTTCACAGTCCTATGTTGTTAAGAAATACGAATAGGGGGAAATGAACATTTACATTGCAGAAATTATTTTCTTTCTACTGACACTATCATGCCTCTGTAGTTGTTTAGCTTATCTTCTTTTTGTCAACAATTGCATCGCAGTTTTAAAAATTTTAGAAAACCGTTTTATTATCGACCAGATAAAATATAATTTTTAATTGGATATTTCAATTTAAGTACCTATATGCTGATATTTAAAAAACAAATTCAGTACCTTAATATGTAGCATTTATAAACTGGCATTGAAGTGTATGAAACCATTACATTACGTTAATAAAATGACTACCATATTTCTGACAGAAAATAATGTAAAAAAAAAAAGTTAACAAAGAAAGACTACAGTTTAAGTATACTAATATACAGAACTAAATATCTAAAGAACTGATTGCTACTTCATAAAATATACACATTTAAAAAAATAAAAAAAATGAATACTAACAAACTTTATAGAGCCTTAACCAAAGTAATGCAAATAAATAATGTTAACGTTTACATATTATCACAGTATTCTCAGCTCTAATTTGAACGTATTCATCATCGCTTTTTATTTTTAATGCTTACTTAGGTTTATGTACTTTGGTATTAATTCATATTTTATGTAATGTTTATAATATTTTCATAATTTTCACATTATGTTCTCAAATTTCCCACTGCATTTTCACAGTAGCGGAAAAAAAAAAATAATACGACAAGAAAATAAAAGCTGGTTTGAACAACACTCCAAAAACCTGGCAGTAGTCTGTGGCGTTTGTGAGGGGTAGGGGAAATGAGAAAGCGAAATATATATCAACAAAATCAGACGCGTTTGAAGGCGAACACGATGAACTTTATTTGTGAATAACGAATGAGCAAGGTGTTAATTTCCCCCACAAAATAAAATAAATATTTCATATATTAATAGAAAAGTATATTATACGTGCAGTGTTTTTATATTTTGAATTTGTTGGAAATTTATAAATTAAAACGATGACAAAGGAATCTTCTTAAACTATTAAAGTGGGAATGGAAATAAAATCACATTAAGAAGAATGTAAAATTAAAAGAATAATTGTCCTTTAAAATATTAGTAGAAAAAGATCTCTTTTTAGACAAAATACTTGATATAACTGGGAAGAGAACATTGCAAGATTTTTTCTAACTTCTAATAGGATAAATGAGATATTCTATAAGTATTAGCCTTACGATTAATTTAAGTTTTATAAAGAAAAAAAATATATAACACGCTTTCTTTTAACAGGAAATGAAACATGCTAGAAAATTATGTTTTTTTAATTAATTCCATAATTTAAGACCTCATTTAGTTTCTTTGAAAGTGATACGACAAGAGACTCGCATATAACGAGGCCTCAATCTTAACTCTTCCAAACTTGTCAAATATGATTTCTTCTAACCCTTCTCTCCTTCCTCTTTAAAGCATGGAAACCAAAATCGGATGCAATCTTTTGATTTATCGTTCGCGATGGCGACGTCGGCAACAGAACGACCACATTCCACATCCTCACAAGATGCCCTTTCGTCATGTGTTACAAGTTCGCTGATGGTACTTGTCTGTGTGCAACGCTGACTTAGTGCGGCATCTGCCTGTCTTCATTGGAAACCACAAGATATTTTTACCAACCATTCGTGAAGGTTAGAGGTGAGTTAAATTTGTAATGTGGTATTTGTTATCGTATTCTAAAGTCTTTCTTACGTCATAGTACAGGTCTAAAGCGTTTACACTCATAGCACGTATTTATTGCATATACACAAAGTTGTACTTGTACAATATTTTTTTCAGAGCCTTGCAAAGTATGCATGAATAATAATAATAATAATAATAATAATAATAATAACCATCATAATGAACTTACAAACTTAGGCTTAAGACTTGTTTCCTACCCTGACGACCATATGAATCATCTGAATTTATTTACACTTAGTACCTACAGATGTCAGAAGGATAGGTGGTTAGGCTATTGCTGAAAGTGCCATCCAGTGTAATGTTATAGACATGAAATGCCTATAATTTTCTCTAACATGGCCTTTTTAACGTGCCGACATGGGTCCCACGGATTAAAGTCTCTCCCGGAGGACTTGTGCTTAAGACTTTATGGCCAAAACATTTTTGACCTCAGCTGAGTATGAACTAGCGAACCTTCGTCCAGAGGACAGCGGATACGGAAGTATATTAACTGAATTCATTTGATATGAAAAGATGTAATGCTTTAACAAAGAAAGAATGGATGGTATCAGAATGATACTTGTCTAGCTCATTACGACTTTCTCATGCTGATTAACCTGCATATTTCCTAATTTGTGAATCTGGGAACCTCTGGGTTAGCCCACTCCATCAGACTTTTTGCATTTGGAAAAAGTGAAACGTGTTGTCAAGAGCCGCCCACAATTCTGGGAAATATGCGACAAAGTTTCATTGTTGCCTACGCACGTATTACGTACATAATTAACGAGCATTCGAAATTCTTTTTTTAAAAAATTGTTGATATACTTTTCTGGTTTATTTTTAGGTAAAAATATTACAAAGTGAAATTTGCACCATTTTATTACTCTACAGTTTTAAGCACTAGAATTCAATTTTAAGCATGAATGTGCAAATAGCGTACTTTCAATTAGCATTATTTTTCAGAAATATAAATAGAAGTTCTATACCGTTAGAAAGTTTAGCCGTATATTTTTGAACAGAAGATTTAAAAATGTAAAAACAGAGATTTTTATTTGCATTTTCAATGTTCTCTCCCGCCCAACCTATGGGAGGCAGAGGGTCTGAACTGTTTTGAAAGACCTCTTTGAAAGATTAAAATCTTTATTCTGCATCATTTCCGTCACATTCACATTTTACACGATGTTGGCTAGTATAATTAATTGTTAATCTGAGTATAATATATCTGGCAGTGCGGCGTACTTCGCATTAAACGTTTACACCTTTTAAATTCGCTATAAGCAGCGTAAATATTATTTGAGTGCTTGATTTTAAAATTAAATTTTAAATTTTAAAATTGTTTACTTTTTTCTGATGCTTTATAGATTATACATCAATAATACAAGCAGAAATCTGATATGAATAATGCACAGAAATGCTCAGCATTTTGAACCATAGGATTTCTCATACCCAAAACTTCCTGTAAAATGTATTGGACATAGCCTATCAAGGTCGTTGAAATGTCAGTCAACTCCCGTAATTTCAATCGGCAATCACTGAGTATGGTATTGGGAACTTTTGTCATAATTTCGTCGGTCGTGGCAGTCTTGGGACGATTGATCATCTTGAATGGATGTACAACCCATCTTAAACTATGCAGTCCACTTTTTAACGGTCGAAACGAAGGGGAAGAATCCTTTAATTTGGAATCTAACTCATTTTGTATTTCATGTGGGGTTAAACCCTTCAAAACGAAGCACTTTTTCACAGCTCATATTTCAGTTTTTATTCATTTTGTAGAAAATGTTAACAGTTGTTTAAACGATCGACACAAACAAGTGACTACACCTAAACACCTGAAGTTTTACAGTGCCCCATCAAAAGATGATATTTAACAATTATCACTAGTAATATCACAAATATTTCACGAATAAAGTAATAATTTAAATATAATTTCTCTAAACTTGGCTTACAAAATTGTAATACTTGTGTATTTGTATCTTTCAAGCAATCTTGCGACAGAAGAATGACGAGTGTCAGTAATGCCAATAGAGAAGAGCAAAAATACAGTGTAGGATTATTTCATGAATAGAATAAAAATAAAAGTGATATATATATATATGAAATTCATGCACAGAGTATTCACACTTGTATAAAACGTTATACTCATGAATATTCGTCAGAAACTGTGAGACTGAAATGGACAAAATTCGACTATTACAATCGTCACTGTTTGATTTTCTAACACCAACTGAGAGAGAGAGAGAGAGAGAGAGAGAGAAGGTAACATACAGTGTCTCTGTTTTTCTTTGTATTCTGTGGTTTGGAATTCCGCATGATAAGATCAATTTACACATTTGACGCTCACCAAAACGCTTTGAAGAACCCTCCAATTTGCGTTATGATTGTCGATTGTCCATGCTTTTGTTGGTATCAATAGCTTCCCATCGCCTCTAGCAAAAGTGATCAGTAATGCGTGTTCAGGAATTATATAGAGGAGGTATAGAGTTGGCTGCACTGACCACAAGACGCAGGCACGTCGAGTGATAAAACGGGTTTGATAATTTCACTGTATAATCCCATTGTGATTGGTCAAAATTAAATTTTTTGTTTCTTTTCATTGGTCGATTTTAAGTTGACGTCACACGAATGAAATAGCCATATGGCAATCTTTATGTCATCTTTGAGTCAGGTACAGAACTTTTAGAATACCCATTGTATATAATTAATATTAATATTAGTATATATCCGAAATATGTAAAATTATTTATAGATAATGGCTACCTTCACCAAAACAATACTAGAAACGCTGATGACCTGAGATGTTAAAGAGCGTCCGTAAATGAACAAAGCAACAATACTAGAAAAACACCGGGTTTTCCTAAATTCAATATTCAAACCTCTAGGAATTTTATGTGAATGAACTTGTGCAGTGCTCATCCTGTGTGAAATAAAAATAAGTATAGTTTATTGTTTCAATACGCGCTGACGTGACTGTCTTTATATGTTTAAAGACCCCTGACATTGGGGGTAGAGAACTAGCAACTGCAGGATGACCCCAAACAAAAATTGCAAGCGAAGGCTCTAGGCTGTACGAACATGTTCACCGCGGCCAATGCATTTCTTATAGAATGTGAACCAGTGAGGCGATGCTGAATGTCAAGGGTAATGTCCTTGAGTAATGCAGTTTCTCTTTTAGAAAATGTCGCTGACGCCATGGCTATGTTTCAGATTTCTCAAATCGATGGTTTGGAAATAAAATTTCTATACTTTTCATCCTCAAAAACATCCCCAATGTTTTTCTTCCAAAGTGTACTCAATATTGTTTTCACATCTATAGCTAAATATCTTCGATTATCCTTAAAACTTTGAGCTTTGAATTTAGAAACACTTGTCATCTTAACTTTTAATGCTCAACTCTGTTAATCAAATCCTTAACCACTCGCTCGTTTTCCTTCACTACGAGTATTTCAGTACACATACATTTATTGAACATTTGCAAGATTGTGATACTGTTATCATCATGCAAAAGGTTGATCCATCGGGTTCAAATATCTTTATTAGTGGTTATCATATGCGGCATTCCCCATATCTAATTATTGTATTTTTTAGGAGTTGTAGCTGGAGAATCAATCTTCCATACGCATATCGCAAATTAGCACGCCAATTACCGGTAACAGCATTGCCTCTTTACGTAGAAACTTCCATTAAAATGATTCGTTAATTAATTAAAGAATTCGGTTTCTCTTAACACAGAAAACGGCAGCATTTAGAAATGAATTTTATATTCTTACAGCCAATAGGAAATTCACTGTTTAGGCATTTATCTCTATTTCGATGAAGCTCAAAATCTTCATACATTAAGTTTCTTTCAGATATTTTAATTACAGTTACGTCCAAACAAATTTCCGAATCCTGTGTTTATTAGAAATGGCACTGCTAAAAATAATCAATTGATTTTATGTACGAGGGTAGTTCCATAAGTTTCCGACCTCGCCGATAAGGGTTATTGCCTTCACAAAACCCTTATCTAGTGTCATGCCTTATCTGTTAAGTAAATAATTGTAGCTGTAACTTCCGCTTAGCTGTGTTTAGTTATTCAGATACAGTTGCATAAAGAAGGCTATGTGTAGAAGATTGTGACGTGTTCAAAATGGAGTTTTGAGCTGTTATTAAGTTCTACACAAAAGATTTACTCCAAATGAAATTAAACAGCGATTGTACGGTGTATATGGGGAAGCATCCCTCTCATATTCTACCGTAAAAGAATGGGCCGGACTTTTTCGAATGGGTCGAGAAAGCATTGAAGACGAGCAGCATGCAGATCGGTCCTTGGAAGTGCTCACTCCTGAAAACATCGCTCTTGTAGAAGTAGAAATTATATAAGAACCGACGGCTCAAAGTTACAGAAATGGCAGCAAGGTTGGACCTATCTAAAACAACAGTCCTTCGAATTATTGAGGAACATTTAAAGATGAATAAGTTTAGTGCAAAATGGGTGTGCCTAGATTTCTTCCCTCGGTTCAAAAGCAGCAACTAGTCATGAGTTTTCAGCATTTTTGGAGTTCTGCTATAGTAAAGAGAAAGAAGTTCTGCAAACCATTGTACAGGAGATGAAACTATGGTCCTCTATCTTATCCAAAGGAGAATCAATGGAGTGGCGTAAACCTGGCGAAGCACCGCCTCTAAAGGCCAAGGTCACTCAGTCAACCAAGAAGGCATGGCCACAATCTTGCGGGACTGTGAAGGAATGCTCTTCATTGACTTCAGGGAGAGGAACACCACAGTAAATGGGGAGTACTATGCTGGCCTACTGCACAGACTACGTCCTTCCACCAAAGAGAAAAGGCAAGGAAAGCTGAGTGGTCGAGTGCGCCTTCTTCGCGACAAAGCGCCTGTGCACACAGATCTTGTTGCAAAGGAAATGTGGCTTCAAGGAAATCGACTATCCACCCTACAGCCCAGATATAGCTCCCAGCGATTATTTCCTCTTTTCAAAATTCAAGAAGGACTTTCCTCCTAAACCCAAGATCGCGGGTTCGAACCCGGCCAGGACCGATGGATTTTTTTCGGGGCGTAAAAATCCTAAGTATGGCCTCCTTCGGAAGGGAAGTAAAGCCGTGGGTCCCGTGTCGTAAATTTACGGCACGAAAAAAGAACCTCAAGCCTGAAACAGAGGCCTCTGTGTAAAATTTGTCGACCATTTAACGCCCTGAGTTGAATGGGACGCTGATGACCTGAGATGTTAAAGAGCGCCCATAAATAAACCTCATCAAAAAAGAAGAAGAAGAAGAAGAAGAAGAAGGTCCTTCGAGGAAGGAAATTTAAGTATGACGAAAAAGTGATGGATGCTGCTTATGTCCATTCATACAAGAAATTTGACTTTATGGTGGGACGGGATTGAAATATTAATTCAACGATGTGAGAGGTATATTACACTAAAGGGTAACTAAGTTGAAAAGTGAAATATAGTTTTTTTCCTAAGCATACCTAGTAAATAGTTAGGCTGGAAACTTATAGACCTATACTTGTACACCAACTGTTTAAAAAGTGACCAAGTATTATATTACAGCTACCTTTGTTACAGTAGTGTCTGGCCCTTTGTTGCGGGTTAAGGGACAAATTTACTCGTAAATCAAGTACAAGCTAAAATTTCGGTTCGAACACGAACTTTCAATTAAAATTTTGAACATAAATTCACCTCACAATAGTGATGAAGTCCATAAAAGTATTTAGTTGTTTAATACTACGTTTGACTGACATGTGCTGGTACATTTCTTCAAAAATGTACATGAATGTTGTGTATAAAATTGAATATAATTACTGTCTCTCAATATATCTATTTCTTCATACAATACGAAATACATGCTCTGTACTATTTATAAGCAGTTTCGTGATCCCATGCTTCAGTATTTTTGACAGTCCACCGATTATACAAATCCTGACTTCAAAAAGTAAATAACTCAGGTGGTATTTGATTTTTAGTCTGTGAATTGCAATTCAAAAGTCGGTTAAGATATTGCGTCCATGTGTTGTGCTTATGGCTGAACTGCACTCTGTTTCATGCATTTATAGAATTCATGTACATTTGTGTAGAAGTATGTTTGCCTATAGTAGGCAATGAAGTGTTTTAAACAGATTGTTGCTTTCATGAACTTCGTTATGAAATTAGTCCCTGCACAAAATTTAACTACAATTTTTCTGTTTGATCCGAAAACATCCCTCGCTAATATATACAGAATGTTACTGAACTACACTGAAGTATTTTGAGAAAGTGTAGAAATGTCATAACGTACGATAGCGAAGGGAGGTTTCTGAACGTATCATTTTGACTCCATGATTTTGATATTAGCTTTCGAGTAAGTGCTAGTAATTTATTTTCGAGTTCGAGATTCCTTCATCACCTCTCCCCCTCCACTAAGTTCAAATAATGCAGCTTTTAGCCTACGTTTTAAGCTGACATTTTAATGTATACACTTCAACCTTAACATATTTCATATAATTGCAATCCTTGTCATTATTGTCTTAGAACCGTGTTCTGAGTATGTGTTTAGTAAATTAAGTTTTAGGCATCATGTTAGCAGTAAGCATATGTAACAGGGCTTTCCCCTACCCCTTACGAAAGCAACCGAATAAAATAAAGTATTAACTTATACCGGCATCAAACATATAATTCTGACAAATGAGGAATATTTTCAGTTCTCTTCATATTACAGAGAGAGTTGTGTTGCTCAGAATTGTAAGCCGAGGGGAAGAAGCATGGGGTTTATGGCTTGCCCTGACCCAGGCCATAAACCAAGGCGAGAAAAACAAAATTCTTTTAGCGAACGTTGAGCTAGAAGGCCATCGCTGTCACGCTTCTTGCATTCGTTGCACTGTTGATGTAGGAAAATTGTACACCAAATACAGAATGCGAAATTTAAAGCACCAATCAGAGAGCATGTGCTGTAATCAAAAAGTTTGAATATTATAGCGTCGGTGACCGACCGACTCGAACTGAACAAAACTGTCGGAACGCCGCGAGTTCGGGGCATTCCAGCCGAAAGTTTTGCAGTATTCGACAGTCAAGTGGTAGTCTGAGGTCATTCAGCATTCTAGTCGACAGTTTGGCAGCATTCAGCATTCTAGCGAAGTTCAGCATTTCGGCATCCAGCATTCTGGTTAAACCCAAAGACAGTAGTGGTATCCCAAGCAATATTCATACTTTAAATAAACAAACGTTTAAATCTATTCAGGGTTTTCACGAACCCCGCGTTCTCATTTGGTCATCCCTGACAGTTCTTCTTGTCCCCGAGGAGCGCCCTAGGCGTCTCCCCAAAAAAAGAGACTAGCGCAAATCATCGAAGCCGAGGGAGCGAGGAGGTTCATCTCCTCGCATCGAAGTGAAGCAATACCAGGAACGTGTAGAGGAGAAGGAGCGAGGACTACAGGAACTGCAGAAGGCATCACGAGGCAGTCAACATCCAGCCCCATCGAATCCCTACATCTGCGATTCTTGTCCTGAACCCTGAGATAAACCAATATTATAATCTCCGTCCTTTAGCATATCATTTCCCCCTACTCTACACCATCATATCTGCTTCACTTATTAGCCATTGTATGTTGGTAATACATTCATTGTTGAGAAAGAGAATAAAACTTGAAAGCATTAAGTAAATTTCATTCATAATTTTTAGTATGCAAATCGCAGTACTTAAAAAAAAAAAAAAAAAACACAGAAAACAGAATCACAAGAGTTGAACCCGTGACCTCGGAACATCAACTTTTGCTTTGTGCATTACGCCACACAAGCAGTTAAAAGGGCACCTTGTAAAAGTTGGTTATATTTACATTTAATTAGTCGGTATTGGCTACATAATGCAAGAAGGCAGTTGATAGATGTTCAGTGTCGCACTGTCAATTGTTTAATTCCAGCATAACTTCTTTAAATCACTGATAACGAGATGCGGAAAATCGATACTTTTTTAACTCGCAAGGCAGTTTTAAAGACATTCTGAACCAAATTTTTTACCTAGCTTGTCTTTAACACCGACTTATCAGCATCTGATGCCAAAATGTTTAACATCATAAAACCTCGTTATGTTTAGTTATGGACCGTACGTTGCATATCTCAAATTGGTTATATAAGACATATCTACACTCTGTGAAATTATTTTGGTGTAGTCCATTAACACTCTGTGTATATATGAAGCATTTTTGAACAATGCAACTAAAATAACAATAACTAAAGAAGCAGAAAATTAAAAAAAAATAATTTAAATATTCGCAGAATGATCGCTCGCTATATGACGAACAACTAACGTTCGTCAAAGCACTTGTCTTCTTGCCTTTGAAGTATATAGTTGCTCGACGTATAGCGAGTGATAATTCCGTGAATATTTAAATGTTTTATTGTTTTTCTGTTTGTTTAGTATTTGTTATTTTATATATTATTATTATTATTATGATTATTATTATTATTATAAATATTCATTTTGCGAAATAACTCCCTCTGTCAGCAAATCAGGAGGCAGGTGGTATTGTGGCTCAAACCATTACAAATACATATAAGTACTTGTGCAGCAACTCACCGTGGACGTCGATGCAACCCACTTGCTTCTTCATGATGCTGGTATTGATCTGACACATGTAGCAGCCGCGGTCCGACTCCTTCACCTGCCGGATGTGCAGCTGCCACGTACGGTGGTTATCATGCGTCACGCTGATCCGCGAGTTGTGTGTAACTACTTTGTTATGCAGTGTAAGGATCGTCTGGTCCTCAGCCTTTAGCCATCCGACCTGCAACAGAAAGTGCTGAATGTTACGCTGCTACTAATTAAAAAGAAAATTGAACACAGTTCGCATAAACTGCCCAAGGAGTATGCAAAATAAAATCTGCAACAAAAGAGGGAATGCCAGTTATCATGACTGAAAAGTAAGTTGGTGGTTAGGCATTATGTTATTTCATAGGAGTGCTATGAGTAATGGGAGTATATAACGAGTAATGGATATATGTAATGTATAATGAAAGCATATACAGTGTAATTAGAGTAATGAACCATATTGGAATTAGAGTATGGCAAGGGATAATAAATATTAGGAGATTAAAGGCGACATACAAACGTTTACGTTTTCGAGGTGACGCAACCCAGAAGGGCTGTCAGGCGATGTTTTCACACTTGTTTTCACTTCTTATGCTTCTAGAAAGGAAGATTTGCTTTTTAAACTTAAACAATTACTTGATATATTATAGATATTTGACTTATTAGGTGGTAAGAGTGAGAAAGACTTAAAGAAATGTTTTTAACATATAGTTGATACAACTAGGAAGGAGATTTGCCTTTTACTCAACATAACAAGTGGACCACTTATTGATATCATAATAACACTTGATATTAGGTCCACATGACTTAATGGTCGCCTCGTGTAAGAAGTGTATGAGTAATATTCATTTGTCAGCACATTATTATTAGCAGTGCCCCCTTTTCCAGGCAGAACCATTGTATAAAAACCTCCAAAATACAGAGGCAGGAGACGAGAGATACTGCTAACAAGAGTCCACGCTGGTTGTAGCAGGCTCTGTATCTTTGACGTAATAAATACTTGTATTCTTCATCAGATTTGACTGATTGTCATTAGAAGCCCGGAGCACCTCGCCTTTCCTGGAGGATACGACTTAGCTCTGTTTCCGAACATTTTTCTCTTAAACTGCCTAAGAATGAGTAGGGATTAATAGTAATCACTTAATCAGCCTCGACGAAAGACCATCTATCTACAAGCAGCGTATCTGCTGACGTCACCACAGGTTGATCTTCGTCAAACCAAAATCCTGTTGGCAGCAATGCAAAGAGGACAATTACAGGCGTAAACCCCCCTTTTATTTTGTTTACTTCTTAAAGGCCGAGAGATTTATTTCTAGAACCTTTAAAAAAATCGAGATATAACAGAAAAAATGGGAATACTAAAGTGAAACAATTGAAGAAAACGGGAAACGTTTGCTGTTTTCATCAGCACAATTGTATCTTGCAGTCTAGCATTAATATTTTATAATTTCACTTAAAAATGGAATAAACATCAGTCAGCGAAGGACGACTAGTCTCAAGCTCACGTCCTAACGCCATGTATTCCGGCGCACTAATGGAGATGCATGGAAATCTGCAATTAGTCCCTGCATTAAGGGGTTAGGCCGATTATTGATATAGGTGAGGAAGATTTTTCTGACTTTATTTTGGAAAAAAAAAAAAGCCACGTGAATATCAATTAAGCCTCGGTCGATTTAGGAATCAACAAGAAATGTATTCATAGAATGCTCCAGGATAGCAGTTGCACACTTCAAAACTTCAATTGGTTCAAGCGTTAGCAGAAAATGATTTTCAAACCAAAATTATCCTTTACAATGCGATGACACACTGTTTTTAAATGTTCAATTTGTCACCGAATTCAAATTCTATAATAATATATACGTGTATGTCCTAAAAGGTGCGAAATTGATAATGCAAGTTCTATTGTATACTACAACTTTTATGTTAGGCTAATAGACCAGCCTGAGAGATCAAAACCGCCACGGGTGGCCGAGGTCGTTAAGGCGCGGACTCGTGAGTGGGAGGTCTGGAGTTCGAATCCCATCAGGATCGTCCTCCCTGACTGAGGTTTTTCCTGGTTAGGCCTAGAAAGTTTCCTTCCTCAAAAAAATCCTTTCCCCAATATATCATTTCATCTCATGTATCACCAGTGTTCACCGCCTTTAGTACCTCAGTAGTAAAAACAGGCGTTAAACATCACTCAAACATTCTGAGAGTCAAGCTCCTCAATTCGGGAGTTGGTCTATAATCCATATAACCGTAATATAGATACCTGGATTCAGTTCGAGCAACATTCCAAAGGTACAGAAACGTTGCAATTTGATAATCTCAATAATATTTATGTTATGATTTAATTAGAGGAGCTTTATTGCATAATATTCAACTATCAGTCACTCCTCCCAAATGCTGCCACAAGTGAGACGTGAGAAAAGTCCTGTTTTAACCTTGTGACCTCCAATAGTGATAATATATATTTACTCTAATTAGAGAGAAAACATTTTTAATTAGTACTATAGCTTATGAAATATTAGAAATAATACAATTATTTTAAAATAATAATATATTTACTATTCTAGAACATATATAAAGTACATGCATTCTTCTGCCCTAAGGAGTAGTTCACAGTGCGGAGGAATAACATGGGGGATATACCGGGGGCCAGGAATTCGAGGAACGGGAGTAAGGGGGGTTCCTAATATTTCCATAGATGATAAGTCTCAGCGTCCTGCGGGCCCACGAGAACCATCCTGGTTTCAACTGATCTCACTCGAGGTGTCTCGAAGTCCCCCGAGGAGGTCCCAGACAGAACTCTACATACTCTAGGACACAAACTTTTCCTGATTGTAATCTACCGTACCGCAAGATGCTCCCACACCTTAGCTTACGTTCCTGACCATCTTACTAATGCAATGTAATGAAATGAAAACAGAGCGGAAATTTTGTGGAATGTAAATATTCATCACCGGCATTGGCCTAAGTGACCAGGAGAAACCATGATGAGGAAAAAAAAATGACTAAGATGGCTGGGCCCAATGGGAATTAAATCCAGGACCTTCCGAATGCGAGTCTCAACGTTACCGCCTGAACCAATTCGCATGGTAGCTTTTACTTTTAGCATAGATGCAAAACCGAATGACAGATTTCGAAAAGAAAACACAACACAATTGAAAATTTTTTATTTGTTTATTTAAGGAAGCTATTTAACATCTCAGGTCATCAACGTCCTATTCTATTTAGGGCGTGAAACGGCCGACATATTTTGCTCAGAGGCCTCTACTTTCCGGCTTGAGGTTCTTTTTCGTACCGTAAATGTACGACAGGGACCCAAGGCTTTACTTCCCTTCCGAAGGAAGCCATACTTACGATTTTACGCCCGACAAAATCCATCGGTCCTGGCCGGGTTCGAACCCGCGACCTTGGGTTTAGAAGGCAATTATGGTTACCACTACACCACCTACACAATTGATAATGACAATATATATATATATATATATATATATATATATATATAAATTAACAGTAATAACAAAAGTAGCTTGTTTAGCTTCTTGCCATAGAAGAACTCCATTAGTTCGAAAATATAGCAATTTCAAGTGTGACTTTATCTTAGTGTTTTATCCTTATCTAGATTTATTATTACTGTTAATTTGTTACATTGTTAATAGTGTTTCTTTATTTTTATTTTCCTTTATACATAAATCTGTGTTCTTAGTTTAAAAGAAAAAAAAACGAAAACGCCAGATCACTAAAATGCAATATTATTGATATAGTCGCGCAATTTGATATCTGAGGTATAAATTATTTTCTGACAAAAATTTTCAACTAAACAGAAAGCTTTTTCATGTAGCCTCAAGCGAAGCATATAGCTCTGCCAAATAATAAATATTTGTGTTAATTAATGAAGGCAGCTCACTGAAAGAAATGGATAATGTATGCGTATTATGAATAAACATTTTTACAAAAAAATAAAACTACCCAGATTTACCGGGAAATCTTCAGAACAAAATATCACAGATATAGATCAGTAACCCTCTCACAGCAGTTTGACAATCTCATTATGATCAACGCGCTTTCATTTCAAAATAGTCTCAAAGGAAATCATAGAGAATCTTAGCTATGTATCCCTCTTTTCTTCTTCCTATTTACGGGTTTTGAGTCAATTGCGAGAAGACATTTAGGAAAGATATTCTTTAAAACAAAGCTGAAACTAGTTTATTAATTTTATTTCACCGTAGTTCAGAACCATTCTCTCATGTGTCCTATTGCCCAAAACACCATAATATGATAGTTTAGATTTGTCTATGAATAATCAATATTTCGCTGTAATAGTGACGTTAATTTGGAAACAGAATTCCAAATTCAACCAGGAAATAGTCTATGTTGGCATTTGCATTCTCTTCAAAATTCAAGCACCAAAAGTTAGGAATAGTATTTAAAATTTCAAAGTGCTGAAGACTAGGGGTGTGAAGGTGACCATAACTTAATAATTACTGAAAATGAACTTCAGGCTGTTATTCGATTGTTGTTTGAAAACGGCAGAATAAAAAAACAAGGCAGTTAGTTCTAGGTGAAAACAATCTCTTTTGGGAAAAAGTTACATTATTAATTTTAAAGTAAAACCGGAGTTTCCAAACTCCTGACCCCTTCACTTACATTTTTCCTTGCAGAGTATACTGTGCATTACAAAATATGCTACTATTAGTTTAAATGATTCAATACTGTTATTATGTTGTTATAATTATTTACAAAAATAACACTACAGGCTGCTAAGCAGCGATAGCGAAACAAAAGATTTGATAACAGTTGAAAGGTACAAGAGAAAAACAATCAAATTCCGTTTTTTGTTTTTTTACAGTAATGTAATTTGAAATTTAAACACATTACAAAATTAAGCACATTATATGTATATAGCTTTTCCAGAATGGTTTTAGGATAGTTTTCTAACACACCCTTCTTTTGAAATTAGGGTCATGTGTTTATTTGTTCAAGTTGATCAACAATAAAATGTCAAAGTACATTCTTGGTTTTCCAATGCCACTTGAAAATTGCTTTCCATTATTCAAACAATAATCTTTGCTCCATTTTGTTGTAGCAACGCTAGTATAACGTAATGTGAATGCATCTGTTTACAGAACATCATACGATAATCTTGCTTCATTTGTTCATTGTTGATTTACGATAATCTTAGCGTCATTTGTTCATTGTTGATTTACCTGTCACGTATCAACGCTATAATAATGTATGTAAGTCACATCTGTTTGCAGAACATCATACTATTGTTTTTCGGTTCAACTTTGAAATATATTAAATAGATATCTACTGTGTAAGTGCGTACACATTTTTGGCACCGTCAGTATATTATATTATAATTTATATCATTTTACAGGTAAAATAATTTAATGAGCTGCGTTTGAACAACAGCCCTCTGGTGTCAAGAAAGTGTCAACTTTGGGTGTGCTGGGATGAAACCCCGAAGAATATGACCGTAGAAAGGTAACTTCAAAATACCGTAGAAGACGATTAATTTACACTTTTCTAACGGTCAGAACATTAATATAATTTACTAAACAATAACATATATAACATGTGTAGAATAAATTTCAGTTTAGAATAACAGCAAATTGTGATTAAATATAAAGAACTTTAAACTTACAAATGACGTAAATGTATATCAGCAAAACATTACTTAAAATAGTAACACAAATTTTAAATATTAAATTTGAACTTTGAAATTGTAAATTTTGAAACTTTGAATCACTAACTATTTATCACACTTACCATACTATGGCAAATAATTATTAGGTCACAACAAGATTTGCAGTCTTAGTGACTTTAAATGCTGTCCCTTAGTTACAATAAGTTCAATATTGGATTGAAAATGCAAAAATTTCTAAGTGACCTTGACATATAGGGTCGAAATTTTGGATTGGGAACAAACATAGAACTTGGATCGGGTGAGGTCATGTGTTTTAGCAGTGGTGAGGGGTACAGAAAATTTCTAAATCCTTAGGGAATTTGGTGCCCATTGCGAGGTTATAGAATGCAGGATCTGAGCATTGAAGTGCACGCTACGAATTGTTCCCGGACATCAGACACTAATTAGGGCGATCTGCTACCGGGAGCAGCTGAGAATATGGAGAAATAAGACGTGGGGGTTAAAATTAAGAAGGGTTCTGGATAATTTACGAATGGGAACATTTGGATCGTAGAATGGGGAAACAGGAGAGGGGTTGGAGAAAAATTAAGAAATGCCCGAGGGCCATTAATAGGCACTTGGCTTTTTCGAAGTGTGCAGGAAAAGTTTCGCTGTAGATACAATCGAAGCTAAAAATTGGATGGGGGATGGAGTGTTACACCCAAACGCTTGGTTTAGATTAGGCGCATAGCGGATGTCTAAAATAACAGACAGAGTGGGTATGAGAAAGAATCTTGGGAACATATTCTAGCATACTGCAAGGGACGGAAGAATGGAGGAAGAGATATCTACCGGCCGTGTTTGTTAACATGGCGAGAGGCCAATGGCAGTGCTGGGCTTTGCTAGCAGATAGGAAGGAGGAAGAAGGAGTATTTTTAATTAAAGCGAAACAGCTCTGATCGGACGAGGCAGACAACCGGGAAGGCGGGCAAGGAAACACGAGTCACTATGTTTTTGAAAATATTTATAGTAAATGTGTGGGAATGTAAGTTAATTTACTTTTGTATTTTTTTTATGTATTTCACTTATTTTTATCATATATTTTTTCATTTATTGATGTCTATTTTCTCTATATTTACATATTGCTGAAAGCACGTACACTCCCAGGACCCGTGTGAGCTTGATTTGTAACCTGTATATTTTGTAAAATAAATACACTACTACTGATATTACTACTACTACTGTTACTACTATTACTACTACTACTACTACTACTACTATTACTACTATTATTACTACTACTATTACTACTACTACTATTCCTATTACTACTACTATTAGTATTACTACTATTACTACTACTATTACTACTACTACTACTACTACTACTACTATTACTACTACTACTACTACTACTACTATTACTACTCCTACTCCTACTACTATTACTACTACTACTATTACTATCACTATTACTACTACTACTATTACTACTACCACTATTACTACTACTATTACTACTATTAGTACTACTACTATTACTACTACTACTATTACTACTACCACTATTACTACTACTATTACTACTACTACTATTACTATCACTATTACTACTACTACTATTACTACTACCACTATTACTACTACTATTACTACTATTAGTACTACCACTATTACTACTACTACTATTACTACCACTATTACTACTACTATTACTACTACTACTATTACTACTACTACTATTACTACTATTACTACTACTATTACTACTACCACTATTACTACTACTATTACTGCTACTACTACTACTATTACTACTACTACTACTATTACTACCACTATTACTACTACTACTATTACTACTCCTACTCCTACTACTATTACTACTACTCCTACTACTACTATTACTACTACTATTACTACTACTATTACTACCACTATTACTACTACTATTACTACTACTACTATTACTACTACTATTACTACTACTATTACTACTACTACTACTATTACTACTACTATTACTACCACTATTACTACTACTACTATTACTACTACTACTACTACTACTACTACTACTACTACTACTACTACTACTACTACTACTACTGAATGACCACAGTTACAACAAAGAAACGCTTAAGTCAATATAATGAAATAAAATCAAACATTTCATCATAACTTTTCTCAAAATTATATTCTACTTAGGTCACTGGGTATATATAATAAAGAAGATCCCGGAAATAACAATTTGAAATGAACAACAGCTCGTCTCGGCGACTTCTCCTTTCTGTCTTTCTGTGAGATGAGAGAAAGGAAGCAAACACACCACACAGAATGGCTACAACAGCAGTCTGCAATATTCAACGAACAAACCAATGGCAAACAAGGCTTACCTGGAATAACATACTGAAGTGGCCAGTGTGAAATTAAGGAAAGAGAGAGGGAGAGCCTTGTGTATCAAGCAATGGAATGTGTGCAAGAACGTCACAATTATACACTTATTATATTGCACTACCTTAGCTCTTTCTTTTTATGAGATCCTTAACAGCTCTAGGCGAGACAATCATAAGTGAAAATAATGTGTAATAAGATACAATCCCTTTGATAAATCAGAAGAAAATATTTTATGGCATATTTTGAACACACCTGGAAGACAAATGCGGTTCAGCACGGGTATGTAAATATGAGTTACAGTCGATTTCAAATCCGGAATGAATGTGTGTGTTTGGTACATATGTAGTGTTGTGTGCATGCTTTGATATCTTACATGCTTATTCGTATTTTCTTGTATAATTTCTTACTCTCCTTTATATCTCAGCAGAATGTAAGGCTAGTAGCTGTCATGTATTATCATTAATAGAAAATGATATGTACGAAAAATTCATTTACAGAGAAGTTTCTCTGTGTTAAATTAATGAATGAAACGTTTTCCAATATAAACTCAACTTTACAATCTATGCGATTGCTAATTTTACAGTTAATACGAAGAAACATTAAGAAGAAGAAAAGTACAATATTTAATTGTATATCATTTGCAAAGACCACTGACTGAAACGTCATCTTCTAGCAATGATTTTTCAGCACAGCAAACTACAGTTCGGGCTAATCATAGTTTCTGACGCTGATGACAAATAATTTTTACTTTAAATATACAAAAATATTTCTAGAACCAAGCATTAAAAATGACAATTTTAAAAGAGATACGTGCCGCAGATGCCGATTTATCATAGCATGTTAGAATTGAGTGATATACGAGGGTAGATCCATAAACCGCCACGGGTGGCCGAGGTCGTTAAGGCACGGACTCGTGAGCGGGAGGTCTGCGGTTCGAATCCCGCCAGGACTGTCCTCCCTGACTGGGGTTTTTTCCAGGTTTTCCTCAGTCTTCATAACTGGCAAATGCCGGGGAGGTACCTAAATTTAGGCCTGGAACGCTTCCTTCCTTAAAAAAAAATATCCTTTCCCAATTTATCATTTCATCTCATGTATCACCAGTGTCCACCGCCTGTGGTGCCTCAGTAGTAAAAACGGACGTTAAACACTACTCAAAAAAAAAGTAGATCCATAAGTTTCCGTCTCGTCAATAAGGATTATCGCCTTCACAAAACCCTTATCTTTTATGTAAATAATTGCAGCTATAACTGTGTTCAGTTGTTCAGATATAGTTGCATAAAAAAGGCTATGTGTAGAAGATTGTGTCATATTCCAAATGGAGTATCGATCTGTTATTAAGTTCTTCACAAAAGAATGACTTGCTCCAAATGAAATTAAACAGCGATTGGACGATATATGGGGAAGTATCTCCCTCATATTCTACCGTAAAAGAATGGGCCAAACTTTTTCGATTGAGTCGAGACGATTGAAGACGAAGAGCGCGCAGGTCGGACCTGCCTTGGTCCTGAAAACATCGCTCTTGTGGAAGGAGAAATTATCGAAGACCGCGGTTCAAAGTTACAGAAATAGCAGCAAGGTGGATATTTCTAAAACAACAGTCCTTTCAATTATCAATGAACATTTAAACATGAATAAGGTTAGCGCAAGATGGGTGCATAGAATTCTTTCCTCAGTCCAAAAGCAGCAACGAGTCATCTGTTGTCAGGCATTTTGGAGCTATGCCTTAGCAACGAGAAAGAAGTTCTACAAACCATTGTTACAGGAGACGAAATTATGGTCCTCTACAATGATCTCTTGTCCAAAACAGAATCAATGGAGCGGTGTAAACCTGGCGAAGCTCCCCCTCTAAAGGCCAAAGTCACTCAGTTAACCAAGAAGATCATGACTACAATCTTTTGGGACTGTGATGGAGTGTTCTTCATTGACTTCAAGGAGAGAAACACCACAGTAATGGGGAATGAATGAATTGTGTTTAACGCCCCTTTTTGCTACAGAGGCACCACAGGCGGTGTATACTAATGATACATTAAATGATATATTGGGAAAGGATTATTTTTAAGGAAGGAATCGTTCCTGGCATTTGCCATTTATGAGGAATGAGAAAAACCTGGAAAAAAAACCTTAGTCAGGGAGAACGGTCCTGGCCGGATTCGAACTCCAGACCTCCAGCTCACAAGTCCGTGCCTTAATGACCTCGGGCACCCGTGGCGGTACAATAAATGTGGATTAACATACTAGCCAGACTACGTGCTTCCACCAAAGAGAAAAGACGAGGAAAGCTGTGTGGGGTGTGCGCCTTCTTCACGACAACGCGCCTGGGCAGACAGCTCTTGTTGCAAAGGAAGCTGTGAAGAAATGTGGCTTCAAGGAGATAGACCATCCACCTTACAGCCCAGATCTAGCTCCCATGACTATTTGCTCTTCGCAAAACACAAGACGGACCTTCAAGGAAGAACATTTTTGTGTGACGAAGGATGCTGTTTATGCCCATTTTGCAGACAAGACTTCTGACTATTTTTTTGGGAGGAGGTTTGAAATGTTAATTCAGAAGTGTATTGCAATAAAGGGCAACTATATTTAAAAGTGAAAATAGTTTTTGTCTTTATCATATCTAGAAATGTTGAGGCCGAAACTTATGAACCTATCCTCGCAAATAGGTTGAGTAGGATTCAGTAATTACTCATGAGAAGTGTTACGAGATCATAGCTGGATCACTTTCCCAGTGTTCGTATGAAAGGTTTAAACGGGATTTTGTATGCAACACTTGACTTGATCGATTGTGCAAAACAGCACAACTCTCCCGTGTCTGTTTCTTTTTATTTTCGTTCCTTCCTTTTTACCTTTTTGTGTGCTGCTGGGGACGTGCGGAAGAGGAAGCGTGAGGAGCAAGTGCGAGAACGCTGATTAGAAGGAAAGCTCTTCCTTTTTCTTTCCTAATTTTCCTCCTGCAGTACCAAAAAATAATTTATTCAGGAAAAT